>ML334656.1:0-62873 GCA_005239505.1 Nicotiana paniculata
TTATGGTTCATGTGAATTAATTGTTTGGGTTATTTCGTTTCATCCTATATTTCGTTATGAGTTAAATTGTTGCTATAGGGAAGCTCTTATTACTAAGTTATTTCATAGTTAATCCAAACAATAGAGTAATGGCCTGATAGCTAGGATTGGAAAAACAAATATGTATAAGTGAGGAAGAGATATGGTTACGGATAATTCAAACTCGTCGCAAGAAACAAAAGAAAATAAATAAATAAATATGAGGGAGCGAGACGAGTTAGGAGCTAATTCAAGATTAGTGGTAGTAATAATAATAACAATAATAATATATACTATTAAATATCTCGAGTATAAAATAGACAAAATAATTAATATTTTAAATACATTATTAGCCCATGTGTTCATACCCGAACCTTGGGTTGATATGTTTAAATAACAAAAGGATCATGTGCGCATTCCGTGTCTCGATGCCTTTAGATTTAAAAGTAATTATGTTATAACCATGTGTATATTCCGTACCTTGGTTCAATATTTAATTTCAAAGAAGTACCTTGTGTGCGTTCCGCATCTTGGTAAGCACAACTAATAAAATATAATAATTAATTAAGCGGTAACAAATAAGCCATGATCAATAAAATACAAGAATAGCTAAAAATTGATTTAAGCCTTACATGAGTCAATAAAGCGACCGTGCTAGAACCGCGGGACTCGAGGGGTGCCTTACACCTTCCCCTCGGTCAACAGAATTCCTTACTCAGTCTTCTGTTTTCGTAGACCATAAATTAAGAGTCAAACCATCCTTTGTTAAGGGATTCAAGATAAAAGGTGGCTTGGAACACCAAAACTCAATTCCAAGTGGCGACTCTAAATAATAAATAATCCCTTTTCAAAACGTCACTTTGATTGGAAAAACTCTTCACCAACCTCGTAATAGGGTTGTAAAAAAAAAAAGAGGTGTGACATACGCAGACCTTACCTCTACCTGAGAAGGTAGCGAGGTTGTTTCCGATAGACACTCGGTTCACTTATTTGGAGAAAAGAGATATATTTCACCAAATTAGGAAGAAAAAAGAGGGATTTTGTTCTATGACTTGAGGCTGATTGGATATGCAGTTATGGGCGCAGGAGAAATAAGAAAATAGTAAGAAGAATAAACACTTTAATGTTTTAGTATAGGGCTCAAAAAGATAATAGTTTGAGGAAGGTGTTCTTTGAGAAGTGATCTTGAAAGAAATAAAAGAATTTAGATATGTTTGACATTTTACAAATGTTTTAATGCCGCCATCTTTTGTTAATGTAATATAATACTTTTGAGCCTCTTAAAACACTTTCTCCTTATATGTTCAATTTTATTTTATGCATTTGATTTTGTAAATTATCATTAAGTTGTAATATTTATAGTGCTTGAATTAAGGAAGTTACGAGCTTGGGTTGTAATTGAAGATGATTTATATTTATAATATAGTCAATTCAAAGGATTAAATTATGTATGCATATAAATAAAATTTGTATCTCTTTTATCTCAACTAAATTTAGACAAAAAAAATTATATCTTTCATCTACTATTATTTTTTATAACCGCGCAAAGTGCGGACAAATTAACTAGTAATAATTAATTTTACGGCTTTCCTTTTGAATGACTGCCAATGTAATTGACGAAGCTAAAGACCA
This sequence comes from Nicotiana paniculata, assembly GCA_005239505.1. NCBI lineage: Eukaryota > Viridiplantae > Streptophyta > Magnoliopsida > Solanales > Solanaceae > Nicotiana > Nicotiana paniculata. The sequence continues at coordinate 1,651 of ML334656.1, forward strand.
TTTCAAAAACTATTCTGAAGGTTCACTTGATGCTATCGAGGCTTCAAACTTTGTATTAATTTAAATGGTAAACAACAAATACAAAAAGAAAAATGTTTAAAAATTAGTTATAGTTACAAATACTAACATATAATTCACTTCCATTAAAAAACCATCATAATTAAAGAAGAACCACATATCAGAATTACTCACAAAAAAAATAAAAATCCTGCGATCATTATTCTTTAATGAAACATCACTAACCTGTTTGCATCATTAACCAAAACTTATGAATACCTACACAAAGAAAAGACAACGTAAAAATATTAAACACAAAAAAAAAACCCTAAAGAATCCTAAACACACATACAAAAAAAAGCCACATAATAAAGCATCCTTTACTAAACAAAGAGAAGACTTACGACTCCTGATAAACCTGAATAAGGAATCCTAAACCTAAATACACGTTATATTATAAAAATAAAAATTTAGTACTAATTATAATGACAATTATATCCAACTTAGATACACTTATTAGGGTAAAAAAGACGAACGATATTTCGTTAATTGCCGTTGTGTTTTTAATATAACTAGTTTTAGAGTATGCACTTTACGCGTGTACCCCGTATGAGTAAGCATAGATTTTAAGAAAAACACATAAATATTTGTACTTGAATTGCAAAATAAAAATTAAGAAAAAATATAAGTTTTTGAAAATAACGATTATTGATCATATATATCTAACTCAATAAAGCAAAAAGCTTCTCATAAAAGTATTCAATTCATCTAAACTATGTTATCAAACTTAAATTTATTCTAACTTTAAATATTTTAGATTAAATATAGAATATAATCTTTTAGGAGTTTATTATATATTCCCTATGGTTCATAATAAGTGGCTTTTCGGCCTCTTTATTTTGGTCCAAAATAAGTTCAAAATTTACCTTATTTACATATCTCAATGTGTCAAGTTAACACTATGCAAATTTTAATTATGGATAATTTAGTCAAAATACATTTTTTCTAGGAGTTAATATTTTTTTTAAGGAATGTACCAGAGACCAAAAAGTCACTTATTATGGACAAGAGGGAGAAATAAATCTTTATTTTCAATTTTTTATATAAACTTCCATCCAATTTTGTTATTCTTATTTAAGTTAAGGTGATTATTCACTTTTTGGCCAAATAACATAGCAATGTTAAATAAAAAAAAATTAGATTATAATTAAAAATAAAAATACTAAACGAATTAAGGGGCCATCTTGTAGTACTTTGGAAAAAGCAAAAGATGAAAAGAAATTACATAAAGATTTCTAAACGTAATAGAACTAAAAATTATCACGGGTTCGAGGATCCACGGGAAAAAGAAATTCTCTTTTGTAATTTGAAAGTGAATAACAAAAGATTATTTTTGTATTTCACGTAAGTCTAATAAGGTAAGAATATATAAGTAGAATCAATTCAAATTTCTAAATATTAGGAAATTCTACCTAATTCAAATGAGGAAAGAGTTAATAACCAAAATTTTAGTCGACTTTAAAGTCTTTTAATATTTGAAAATAATTAACTTACAAATTTGTCCAATATAAATTTTATTTTTAAAGGGTAAAAAAAACAAACGATATTTTGCTAAGGGTATTCGTACTTTTAATATAGTATAGACTAGTCTTACGCGTGTACCCTATTTTAATGAATATATAGTTTCAAAAACTTACATAAATATTAATATTAAAAAATGTGTTTAAGTTTTTTATTATAAAAAGTTACATAAAATAATATAAATTTCTGAAAATCGTGATGTTGATATCTAATTAATAAGCTAGCTCAATAAAAGAAGAAATCATGCCCTCACAAAAGTCCTGATATGGCTGTAAACAAACAAGTAACACAAACTGCTTTAATCACAAATCTTCAAAATTTGTCAAAATAATAAAATTTAAAAAAATGAATATTTCGGTCTATGGAGATTTACAAATGAAGAGGTTGACCCTTTAACTTCTAGAGAAGATTGGCAAGTGACACTATAATATCTATAAATAACTAATGTTGAGTTAATATTTATAACAAATAATTTAACATATTACAAATATTATAGGGAGTTGTTATTGGTCAGAATGAATGCAGAAAGAAAGAAAAATAACTTATGACATATCATATAGAATACAAACTTATTGCTATAAGTTTGCATTTAGAATATAATAGTTGTTTACTAATTCATCCTTATTGCTATAAATTTGTATGTTTCCAATTTGACTCTTAATATTATACAAATAATAGATTTTCCCACACCCCAATATTGGAATTCTTACATATTGAAATATTACAAAATTCTAAATATTTAAAAATAATTAAATAAAAATTATGTCTAGTATGAAAGTAACTATTCTACCCTTTGAAGATTGATTCTTACTGAACAAAATTATAAATAATCTAACTACGTACAGTTTGAATTCTTATTTAGAGCGTTCGATCCAGTCTTGAGATTCTTCTTCTTGTTTGCTCTCATTACTTAACATTATCAAATAAGTTCTTATTTTTCATCTTTTTATCTTTATTCTTCCATCTTTTAATTTGTTCTTGTCCTGGTAATAAGTCCTATATGAGGGTGCACGATATTTAAAATTTCGTTTAAAAATCTTCTTGTTGCTAGTAAATACCATTATTTTTTTGTATTGCTGATTAAATTAATTATTCAGTTGAATGTTCAGAACTCGAAAATCTTTAAAAAAAATAGTATCTTAAAAATAATTAACAACAATGAGTAATTTGTATATATTGAATATAAAAAATAGGCCATCTAATCAATGTTAATCTACAATAGATTATTTAACATATAAAAAAATAATTAGGAATAATTTATTGACATGACTGAAAAAATAAAATAAAAATAATATAAATGCACTATACGTTGGATTTTTTTCTCTCTAAAAAGGTAAATACTCCTTACATAAGAAGATCATTATTATTAAATTTTCAAGGAGATTATTTTGCCATTAAATTGAGTATTTTGTAAAATTATTTAATTTACCTTGGAATTCCAATGCACTAAACGTTAGACAAGATGTTTATGAATAAATGGGTATTTTCTTTGTAATGCCTAAATATTAGGAAGACTTACTTTATTCAAACAAGAAAAGAGTTAATGGTCAAAAATTTACTTAATTTTAAAGTCATCAATTTTAGGAAAATAATTAAATGACTACTTTGTCTAATATGAAATCTATCTTTAAAAGGGTACAAAAGGCGAACGACATTTCGCTAAGTGTCTTTGTGTTTTTAATATAGTAAGTATAGAATAGATATAGATATAGATATATATTACCATAAAATTATGGGACAAACATGTCGAAATAATCCCAAGTGGAAAAGTACATCATAGGTAACAATTTTAGATCCTATATTAACTGATAATATGTCACGACCCGATTTCGGAATCGTGATGATGCCTGTCGTGGAATCAGGCAAGCCGCCCCTTTTAACTAAGCTAAATTCAATTCCCAGTAAAAGTAAAAGTTTAAAAGAATTTACTGATAATACTAAGAATCTGAAGTTCAAAAATAATATTTGAAACAAAAATTAAAATCTCCAACCCCGGATCCGGTGTCACTCAGTCATGAGCTGCTATATCATAAAATAAAGAAATAGACAACATAGTCTCAAAATAAGAGCAACATGTGGTATAAGAAAGAGAAGACAAGGTCGCGATCGCCAGCTGCTACCTCGACAACTCCAATGAAACTCTGACAGCTGCTCAGTATCCACTACCGGGTCCCGGTGTACCTGGATCTGTACACGAGGTGCAGTGGGTAACGTGAGTACACCAACTCAGAAGTAACGAACCCAAACTATAGGCTGAGAGGTAGTGACAGAGTAAACCTCAATAATTAAATCATCAGCATACAAAATTTAGGCATGTTCACAGTNCTACGAACCCAAACTATGGCCTGAGAGGTAGTGACGGACCAAACCTCTATAATTAAATCATCAGCATACAAAATTTAGGCATGTTCACAGTTTATTAGAAAATAACAACAGAATATGCTAGATATACCTCCATATGTTTTACATGACAACATGTCACAGTGTGAAAATGCACATAGTGCTCACAACTCTCCCACAAAAGTCCACCCAGTACTTTATATGACTCTCAGGCCCAGGGAAGTTCCATTCCGGAATATGCATAACACCGGTGACTGTAGTCACTCCGTACTGAGGAAAAAGGCCAGTCCCGCTCCACGGAGAAGATCCATCTCCGGAATACAACACTCAGACAATATCCATGTCCAGGGAAGATCCATCCCTCACATAACATCAGCTTCGGACAAGATCCATCCCTCACATAACATTAGCTTTGGACAAGATCCATGTCCAGGGAAGATCCATCCCTCACATAACATCAGCTTCGGACAAGATCCATCCCTCACATAACATTAGCTTTGGACAAGATCCATGTCCAGGGAAGATCCATCCCCCACATAACATTATCTTCGGACAAGATCCATGTCCAGGGAAGATCCATCCCTCATCATCAATGCGCTCACTGGGGGTGTAAAGACTCCGGAGGGGCCCTAGTAGCCCAAGCGCCATATCAAGCCAACGAAGGCATGATTTAAGTATCGCTGCGGTGTGCAGTCCGATCTCATAACTATCTCAATAACAGCCTCTCGGCCTCACTCAGTCATTATTTTCTAGTCTCACTCACATGGATCACAGATGTATCTATCAGCCAGAAACAATGATAAGTATGCATATAATAAACAATACTGAGACTGAGGTATGAAGTGATATGCTATAACAGGACTGAGTATATGGAGTCAAATAATCACAAATGAGACAGTAATATACGACCACTCGGGTCTCAGCATTTTTCGGCGTGAAGCCTAGCATTTGTACTTAACATGATGTCTAACATGTTCACAATTATCACATTAATTGAAGCACAAATATCATCAGGAAATAATCACTAAGCGGTTCCATGGGATGAACCAGGTCACAAGTCTCACAGTGCACGCCCGCACGCCCGTCACTTGGCATGTGCGTCACCAATTCTAATCACATAACAAGTAGTTCGGGGTTTCGAACCCTCAGAACCAAGTTTGGAAACATTACTTACCTCAAAATCGGCTAAAAACCTAGCCCTCAATGCCTTTGCCTCTAAGTTCGGCCTCCGAGTGCCTCAAATCTACCAAAAATCAGATGCATATCATTATAATATGCCAAGGAACGAACCCTAATCGAAATTTATCAAAAATACTCAAAAATCCCGAAATTGGTCAAACCCGACCCCCGGGCCCACATCTCAAAACTCGATGAAATTTATATCACAAGAATCCTCATCCTCCCATGAGTCTATACATGCCAAGAACACTGAAATTGGAGTCCAAATGACCCCTCAAATTCTCATTTTAAGGTCTCTAACTCACAAGCCCTAATTATCCATTTTAGCACTGTTTTTTCCTCAATTTTTCCCCACTAATCAGACCTTTAATCACATATAAATGAGTTTTAAGTCCAAAATCCTTACCTCAATGAAGAACTATCGATTTCCCTCTTCAAAAAACTCTTCAAAAGCTTCAAACCAGAATAAGAATGGTGAAATAATGACCAAAATTTACTAAGGGTTCTTTTTATAGATTCTGCCCAGCGATGACCGCACCTGCGGACCTGCACCTGCGGTCCCAGGTGCGCACCTGCGAGGATTCACTTAAAGGGCCATTTCCGCACCTGCGACTCCGCAGGTGCGGTCCAAGCCTCGCACCTGCGACCTTCACTGATCCAGCCAACTTCCGCATCTGCGGAGCCTCGTCCGCTTCTGCGGGCTCGCACATGCGGTCCCCCATCCACAGGTGCGGAAACATCAGAAAATTTCACACCAGCAACCTTTTCACTCTTCAAAACTCCCCGATGGCCATCCGAAATCACCCGAGCCCCTCGGGACCCCAACCAAAAATACCAACAAGTTATAAATGGTCACTCGGACTTAGTCGCACCCTCGGAACACCCAAAGCAACATCAAAACACTAAATTCACCTCGGATTCAAGCCTATGAACTTAGAAACTCCCAAATTCCGCCAAAGATGTCGAAACCAACCAAAACACATCCGATTGACCTGAAAATTTGCACACGTATCCAAAATGACATTACGAACCTGCTCCAACTTCGGAATTCTATTCTGACCCCGATAGCCTATTTTCCCTTGCTGACCGGAAATCGCCAAAAACTAACTTTTGCCAATTCAAGCCTAATTCTACACCGGACATCAAAACTTCATTCCGAACACACTTCTAAGTCCCAAATCACCTAACGAAGCTATCCGAGCTATAAAATCCACATTCCGAGGTTGTTTACCCAATAGTCAACTTCCGGTTGACTTTTCTAACGATAATGCCAACTTAAGAGACTAAGTGTCTCATTTCTCACCATGACTACTCTGAACCCGAGTCAACCAACACAACACCACACAAAAGAGATGAACCACACAAGCAATGAAGCCGAAATGGGGGAAACGGGTTAAACTCTCAGAACGACCGGCCGGGTCGTTACATAATATAGTTCATATATATATAAGATCATAGTAACTTTTAGATAATAATAACGTTTCCTAATAAATTGGAAATATTTTCTTAATCTTTTGTGAATTGAAGTACGATAAGCTTTTTCGGGGTTTGATGTTAAGATACAACAACCATAATGGCATAAAACACGAAAATTTGTTGCATTTCTTTAAATCACAAAATATCTTTAAGATATTATCAATGGAGTTATTATTGACCTTTTTTCATTTTAGCTTTAAAATTAAACCAAGGATTATATTAGCAAATGTTTATCCTACTTCAACTCGGAAAAGATTAGCAAATAAAAATATTTCCTATTTTATTAGAAAAAAGAATTTTATCGTTATCTGAATGAAAAATAATGATGGGTTACAATGATCTTATATGCTGCCTATATTATCTATCTATCTATCTATCTATCTATATATATATATATATATTTTTTTTATTTTTTATTTTTTATTTTTTTATATTAAAAGCACGAAGGCCCTTAGCGAAATGCCGTTCGCCTACCCTTTAAAAGTAAATTTTATATAGATAAAATTGTAATTTAAATTTTATTCCTAATTTTTAAGAATTCTAGATCAACCAAAATTTTACTTTTGAAATCGTTATCTGAATGAAAAATAATGATGGGTTACAATGATCTTATATGCTGCCTATATTATCTATCTATCTATCTATCTATCTATATATATATATATATATTTTTTTTATTTTTTATTTTTTATTTTTTTATATTAAAAGCACGAAGGCCCTTAGCGAAATGCCGTTCGCCTACCCTTTAAAAGTAAATTTTATATAGATAAAATTGTAATTTAAATTTTATTCCTAATTTTTAAGAATTCTAGATCAACCAAAATTTTACTTTTGAAATCTATTCCTTATTTGCAGATATTGAAGGTCCCACATTTTAAAAATAATTAAAACGTTACTTTATGTAAGCACCTTCCTAGCAAGGTAACATAACCTTCCATGTTTATCTTTTTAATATTAGTTTTCAGAATGAGAAATAAAGAAAAGAAAATGAAAAGTAGAAAGAAGTACATAAAGAAAAGGATTTGCGTTTTTTATATTCTTCGGGATTGAGTTCTTAACTCTTTTTTATTTTATTTTTATTTTTATTTTTACATCAGCATTGATAGTTAAAATACTAATAAAACGAAAACTGATAAAAGAAGTATATAAATGTAGCAAATAAATGGTAAAAATTGTACGGGGTATCCTATTTGGTCGCCCCTTTTTAACTTATCCCGTTTTGTTCTTTCGTTTGCATCCGTACCCATTTTTTGTTAAAAGCGTTTTAAAAAGACGATTTTGCCATTCTTTAATAAAAAGTAGACTGCAGGACAAAATTTCAGCATATTTTGGTATGAAATTTTAGCAAATGAACTAAATAACTTCAGCATGCATTATAAAAAACTCATCAGAAAATTACATGCTGCAAGACAAAAAACCTTAAGCATGTTTAGTCTGAAGTTTTCGCAAATGAGCTAAAAAACTTAAGCATGTTTAGTCTGAAGTTTTAGCAAATGACTAAAAAACTTAAGCATATTTAGTCTGAAGTTTTAGCAAATGAACTAAAAAATTTAAGCATATTTAGTCTAAAGTTTTAGCAAATGAACTAAAAAATTTAAGCATGTTTAGTCTGAAGTTTTCGCAAATGAACTAAAAAACTTAAGCATATTTAGTCTGATGTTTTAGCAAATGAACTAAATAACTTAAGAATGTTTAGTCAGAAGTTTTAGCAAATGAACTAAATAATTTCAGCATGCATTAGCAAAACTCATTAGAAAATTACATACTGCAAGACAAAAATTTAAGCATGTTTAGTCTGAAGTTTTAGCAAATAAACTAAAAAACTTAAGCATGTTTAGTCTGAAGTTTTCGCAAATGAACTAAAAAACTTAAGCATGTTTAGTCTGAAATTTTGGCAAATGAACTAAATAATTTCAGCATGTTTAGACTGAAGTTTCAGATAAAACACTCATGATAAAACTGTAGATTGCAAGTATATAACTTCAGCATGCATTAGCATGGAGTTTTAACTTCAATGTGAAACAACTTCATGCTATATTATCATGGAGTTTTAGCTTCAAGGTGAAACAACTTTTCATGCAAGTGTGATTGTGAAGATGAATCTGGACAAATTTCTGGTTTTTTGATAAAGCTGGTGAGAAGAGATGAGGAGATCTTTTTTCACGAATGAGATTGCGTGATTCTGGTTTTATATCTTTTTCCAGTGGTGTAATTGTCTTATTATTACGAATTTTTTATCAGCTGACTACCAAATCAATAATTTTTTAAAATAGGGTACATGTTAAAAGGTGACACAAATATAGGGTACGACTGCAAAACCCCCCAAATAAATGAGTACATTAGTATGGACAACTTAGTCAATTTGTAACTTTCTTATATTATAATAAATAGATTGAATGTATTGTTATCAAAAAATTAGAATAAAGGAGGTAAACGTAATATCGTAATCACAAAGGATATTAGTGTTATCTATTTATATCTATGTATTTATATTTATATCTATACTATATTAAAAGCACGAATATCCTTAACGAAATGTCATTCGCCTTTTTTACTCTTTTAAAATAGAGTTCACACTAGACAAAATAATCATTTGATTATTCGTCTAGCTAATATTTAGGAGTTTGAAATAAATAAGATTTATTACTTATTATACATTATTAAGCAAGAGGTCCTTATATTTAGGACATTGAAACTATTAAAGTTTATTTTATATGAATTTAAAATTAAAGTATATTAAATAACACCAAATATTTATATGTTTTACCTTATATATAAATTTTATACAATTCAACGTTTTTTAGCCCCAAAAAAATTGTATAATCATGCTAAATTTTAGGTTAACAGTTATGATGTAAACAAAATAAAATAAAGAAAAAATTAAAGAAATAGAAGTAGTTTGATTTGTCCTTTATTCAAATCAATATTTAACCTATAAATGCTATGAGTATTCTATGTGAGATTGGTCCATTGGCTTTAATTTTATTCTTCGATCAATAATTTGCTTAAATATAAATACTAATATAGATTTTAAAAAATTATTAGAAAAAATAATCACGAAAATATTTAATAATAACAAGAGAGAAAGAAAAGTGATTGACAAAAATCATTTACTAACGCTACGAAAATTATAAAGTACAAAAGTTTGATTTTTTATCATTTGACAAAAGAATTTTTGGGGATAAGAATATAGTTATAATTAAATATTTATTTTATGCTATGAGATAAATAATTTAAATACTCAAAAAATAAATTATTTCTATCATGATTAAAAAAGATAATGAAGTATTTGAATTGACCTTTTCTTCCCCAATTTGAATTAACTAACTAGAAAAATAATACAATTTTATTCCTTTTCAAATTATTATATAGGTAAAATTATTTTACAAGTTTACACAAATCTTAGAGTACATAAATTATTTTTCATAAAAAGGCCATCGACGATAAAAGAAATCACAATATAAAATAAAATTAATTATAGTATTAAGAATTAAATTGGTTAAATGTAAGTTGTAAGAAATAAGGATGAATAGTATAAGCAAAATATATTCATAAAAAGATGTCAGGTGAGATGCAATTTAATATATTTGTAAATCATATTATAAGATATGTATAATTACAAAATAATGTACAGTTAATTTAACTAAATTCATCATTTATGCATATTCAGAAGATATTTAATACAATTACTGTGAGAAAATTATTTTATCATTTAAATAAATATTTCATTTATTTTAACGTCAATGTATATATTTTTAATTGATAGACTCTATACACACATGCAACGCACATATACTAAAACTAGTCAGTTATAAAAGCACACGAGGTTGTTCTATTTTAATTGATGAAACAAGATTAAGAAGAAAAAAGGTTACTTGAGAGGAATTGTCTAGAAGGCCTTTTCAACACTTGAACACTTGAATTGATCAAGTGATCTCTCATTTTTTTTCTCAATTTCGTTTGGGTTGGAAAATAGTTAAATGAGTGGGTTAGGATGGATGAAGCCTTTTTAACATTTTAGAAACTTGGGGGTCACATATAAAGTTTGAAAATTTTGCTTCCTCTCTCATTTTTTCCGCTCAATTTCTCTCTCATCTCTCTAACTCTGTCTGCTCTCTCTTCGCTCTGTCACTCAACCCCATCGACCAAGGTGGTCTCCGGCAGGACGGGACAAGAATCAAGCTTCAATTTTGAGTCTAATCGCCTCTATAGACCCATCTAGCACTGTATTAAAGCTCCAAATGCATCAATTTGGGTAAATCCTAAATTCTTCTTCTTTTTATTTTATTTTATTTTATTTTCTTACACTTTTTATTTCGGGTTTTGTAGAGTGATCCATTCATGTGCGTGTTCAAGATCGATTGGGTTGTGAATAACCATATCTTATGGACCTCTGTGCTCTGTATATTAGAATTTCGTCATAACTGTCGACCTAATGTTTATTGCTAAACATGTGGTCGATTATTTTTTGTCATAGATGTTTGCTGGAATTGGGACCTACTTTTCTTATTCTGATCATAAGTTTAAAATTATTAAATGTGACATTGCATATTTTCATGTAGGTAACTTGAGGAGGAATCAACTTTTAAGAAGCATATTCCTTTGACAAAGCCTTCACACAGCCTTCAAAGCCTTCAAACGGGGAAGAAAATACAAAAAAAATAAGCATCACCAAATAAAGCAATTTCTGAGCCTTCAAAAACTGTTACTAGAAAACGAAAAGTAGATACTTCTAAAGCTTCCCCTAGTAAAGGAAATGCTGAAATTTCTAAGTGTGATAAAAAAAGAATAAAGAGCCATCAAATTCTATCAGTAAAAAAAGAATAAGTTCAAAGTCTAGATTAGTTGACGAGGATATACCTGTTAGTAATAAATTTGTTTCAAGGAGGTTAGTATTAGAAGGTGTTGATGAGGAGGAGGAAGAAGACTTGGACATAAATGCAGCACAAACTCAAATGGAAGAATAAGTTTCTGAAAAAATAATTATTAAAGAAGAAAAGGATAGTAATGATGAAGCTTCAGGTGTGAAGGATGATGAAAATGAAGATGATGATGCTCAGGAGGTTGATAAAGATGCAAAAGAATAAGAAGAAGAAGAAGAAGAAGAACAAGAAGAAGAAGGAGAAAAAAATGATGATAATGAGATGATGAACAACTTGAAGATGGTGAAGATGAACTGGAAAGTGAAACAAATGCAGCACCTGAAGGTGACTAGGATGTTCTATCAATTCCTGTAAGGGCGATCGACGCATCCAAATATAGATTCAGGACTTTTCTAATAAAGGATAGACTTTTCCCAACCAAGATAAGTGTGAGGTCTAGGATCAATGTATTCCACGAGTTCAAGGATAAACTTAGAAAAATCAAATTGATGGAAAAGTTTAATAGTGGTTGTTTTGTTCAGTTTGCAAAACTTTCAGAGCACTGGGCACAGTTCAATGGACTTCTTGTCCATTCTCTACCGATTCACCAAATTTATTATGCGAAGAAGTGAGTTGTAGTTTTTAGTTGGAGACAAGCTTGTTTACTTTGGACTGACGAAATTTTCTATGATGACTGGATTGAACTGTGGTGCCAAAACCAAGTAAAGAAGCTATGAAGAAAGTGATGGATGATGGCCAAGCATTATGCGACAAAGTTTGCTAGTCTAGCAGGAAGGGATGGATGCAGAGCTGCTTTTGGAATAATTGAAGTCCAATGTAACGACTCGGTCCATCGTTACGTAGAACCTGCATTATAATTGTTGTTATTGACTTGTCATAGGTTGGTTATTCTGTTATTGCTGTGTTAGAGTTGATAGGCTTGAAATCGAATGGTTGTAGTGAGAGTTCAGTCATTTAACTTTTAAAAATAGCCTTAAAGTGGGAAAAGTCAACTGAGAGTTGATTTATTGGTAAACGACATCGAAATGTGGATTTTATGGCTCGGATAGCTTTGTTAGGTAATTTGGGACTTAGGAGTGTGTTCAGAATAATTTTGTGATGTCAAGGTGTAGAATTAGGCTTGAATTGGCGAAAGTTAGTTTTGATGATTTTCGATCGGCAGTGGAAAATAGGCTATCGGGGTCAGAATGGAATTCCGACAGTTGGAACAGGTTTGTAATGTCATTTTGGATATGTCTGCAAAATTTCAGGTCAATCGGAGTTGTTTTGGATAGTTTCGGCATCGTTGGTGGATTTTAGAAATATCAAAGTTCTTAGGCTTGAATCCGATGTGAATTTGGTGTTTTGATGTTAGTTTTGGTATTTAGAGAGTGCAACTAAGTTTGAATAATGTTATTGGATATGTTGGTAAGTTTGGTTAGGGTCCCGAGCCCCTCGGGACTGAATTCGGGTGCTTAACGGAGGTTTGAACTTGGAAATTTCAGCATTACAGCTGCTGGTGCTGGTGTAACCGCACCTGCGGAAGTTTGACCGCAGGTGCGGGTCCGCAGGAGCGGGCAGTGGGTCGCAGGTGCGGAAAGGTCGCAGGTGCGGTTAGGGGACCTCATGTGCGGTTAGGGGACCGCAGGTGCGAGTAAGTGGGTCGCAGGTGCGGAAACCCTGGGCAAAAATATAAATTAGACCTTCTGCGACCCTGACATATTTTTACACCATTGTTGTACGGAAGAGAGCTCTTGAGTCGATTTTTGAAGGGGAAAATCAGTGTTCTTCATAGAGGTAAGTATTTTGATCATTAAAAACTCAATTATGGGTGATTATAGAACATAATCTCAGTATTAATTCATGAAAATCAGTAGAAAAAGGTGGGTTTAGGGCTTGAGATTATGAGACCTTTAGGGATTGATTTGAGGGGTCAAACAAACTCCGATTTTAGTGTTGTTTATATGTACGGACTCGCGAGATGATGAAGAACATTTTTGTATAAAAATTTCTGAATTTCAGGACGTGGGCCCGGGGGTCGGCTTTTGATCAAATTCGGGTTTTGAGCTAAATTTGATATTTTTCGATTGGAATTTATTCCTTAAGCATAAATTGATGGTAAAAATCTGAACTTGGTAAATTTGGAGCCTTTGGAAGTTGATACGAGAGGCAAGCGTGTTGCGGAATAGTTTCTTGTCTAGTTTTGAGGTAAGTAATGTCTTTAAATCCTGTCCTGAGAGTATGAAACCCCGGACTATGCACCCTTTCACGGGTTTTGAAATGCAAAGGTTGAAACTTTGGAATACCTTTCCTATTTAGGTGACTATTGAGTTGCTAAACCGACTTTTAAGCCTATGATTAATTAGTATTATTATATTATGATATGATTTGGGTTGTAAGCCGTGTTTGGGGCCTAGTGCCGATCTGTGTGTTTACTATATTTTCTTCACTGATATGCTATGTTTTTACACTCAGTCTTTTCCTGATAAATTATTTTGACACTCAGAGTATTTTGATACTATTTATTCAAAAATGAAACATTGTTTTGGGTCGAGAACCCGATATGTTTATGGCCTAAGGGCAAATTGAGAGTGTCTGACTGAGTGAGGCTTTCAGGCCTTATATGAGAGGTGAGGAGGCTTTCAAGCCTTATATGAGGGAGGCTTTCAGGCCTATATTATGAGGAGGCTTCCAGGCCTTATGTTGTTATAGCGCTTGGGCTGTAGGAGCCTCTCCGGAGTCTGTACACACCCCCAGTGAGCGCAGGTACCTATTGAGTGATGATTATTTCCCGCGGGGCTGATATTGAGTGATGATTATTGCCCGCGAGGCTGATACTGAGTGATGATTATGGCCCGTAGGGTTGTTATTGAGTGATTATGAGAATGCCTGAGGGGCAATTGTTATGAGAAATGATTTTAGCCCGAGGGGCAGATTTATGATGATTTTACTAAGTTTTCGAACTATGATTTACTTTGCTTTCAAACTGGTTTTTACTGAGCATTTTCTTGAGATATACGGATATTACACTTGTTTTGAAAAAGAAAAGATTTCTGAAAACTGATTTTCGAACTTATGTATTTGACAAATACTACCTGGTGACTTGGTGTTTTACTGGCTTTTGTGAAATTGTGTATCTATACTGTGTGTTTTATAATTCTCAGAATGTGATTTATTTTCCTTACTACTGAGTTGGCGTACTCATAAAGACTCCCTGTGCCTCTGTGCACAGATTCAGGTGACGATCCAGAGCAGTAGTTGTCCTTGCTCGTAGCATCAGTTTACGGGATTTCGAGGTAGCTTCCCAGCGTCCACAACTTCTCCATTTCCCTTCCTTATTTAGTTTTAGCATTTGGTTCAGAGACATATATTATAGTATTAGCAGACTTAGATTTATTTTATTCTTAGATGCTCATGACTATTGACTCCAGTCTTGGGAGGTTTTGTTTAGAGTTGTTAGACTATTATTGGGACGCTAAGACTTAATTACATTATTCTATGCTATGGTTGCTGCTTATTATTAAATTGTGAACTTTTATAATTGAACAAATGCGTAGTAATGAGATGGTTGGCTAGCCTAGTTCCACGATAGGTGCCATCACGGCCTATTAGGATTTGGGGTCGTGACATCCAAGAGGTTTGACACAATCGAGAGGTTTAAGATTGCATTAATAACATAGAGCGCGCCGATAAGAAGTGGATTTGTATGGCTAACAATCTGGAATTTTTCATGAAATACCCATGGGGCAAGTAGTGTTTTGAGCTTACACTTGAGTACTTGAAGAAGGACATGTTTCCAATGTACAAATAAAATGTGATCAAGAGGAAGGAAAATAATATCTTTGGTAAAAAGTCTAAATCGACTAGTTATGCCTTGTACGGCTTCCCATGGTAATTCATGGTAAGTATTAAAATAACCTTTCTCAAATTTCTTTGTAGTTGAGTACAATTATTTTATTTACTACAGACATAAATTAATACTTTTTGGTTCATGAAAAAATATAGGCACGGGCGTACAAAGCAATTTTGCTATTTAGTCGTAGTGCCGAGAAATCAAAGGTCGTACCGCTGCCAAGAATGTTGAGATGACACAGCAAAAAAGTGAAATCTGGCCCTGATTGGGATCCCTTTAAGCATAGAGTTGATGACCCTGTTGTGGTAAGATAGGGAGTGCAATAACACTCCACCAATAGGTTAGAATCAACCAAAGTAGGAGATTATTATAGACCTCGTGTCTATTGTTTTGTATTGCTTGTCTAATGACTTCTATCTATGCTATATTTCAGGAGGTGCACCCTTAACTTATTCCTACGATACATGATATAATTATGGACTACATGAAGAATTTGGTACCATACGACGACGTGAATACTATAATCGACCAGCTAGCGGTTGATTTGGAATAGGTGATTGCCATTAAAAATGCACATGGTGTAGCGAGCTTAGAGACTAATGATGAAGCTGACATTGCTGATGATGACCCTTTGGGTGGGAGTATTCCTAGTTCACCACTAGTTGGTGGTTTTTCTGATATTGGTAAAGGAGGACCATGCAGGATGTGCAATGCTCAACCAAATGATACAGACATGCACAAAAAGTTGAAGGTTGTGAATGAGAAATTTGATAAGGTGTTGAAGATCCTTGGGGATATGCAAAATCAGAATGAGAGCCCTTCTAAAGTAGTTGATTCACCTTGGTATAGAATAACAAGATTGCAAATCAGATTAAGGAATGCTCCAATTTCTGCAAGCAAGATAAGGAAGCTGAGACAAAGCAAGAAGAAGAAACCAAAGGTAGACGTGCTCAAACAAGTTTCAAAGGAAGATAAGAAACTATTCTTTGAATATTTTGATAAGAAGGAGAAGTTTCCCAAAAACTTGTTGACTGACAGCTACGGCTGGAGGTTTTTCGAGCAGTTGTGTGGTGCTAACCTGTCTGTTTTAATTTTTGTAAGTCCTTTAATCACTAACTGTGTTTATTTCTTTTTTTAGTAGCTCCATAAGCATGTGGAGGAACTTTTGGCATTGATTCATGTACGAAACACCTTTATGCTCGTGGTCATGTTGTTATGCATGTTGCATTATGCAACAACATGTGCACCGCACGGGATAAGATCAAGGAGGCTACTAGTAAAGAGGGAAAAAATTTAGACTTTTGTGAGACATTTGATGTTTGTCAAGACTTGTATCTTACATCCCTGAAGCTATATCATTTAGGAAGTATGCCAAAACCTGGGGTTGTGAAGTGGTGCAAGGCTAAGTTGTTGTACTGTGTGTGGCAAATTGATAACAAGTATTTTGTGCATGTTATTTTCCACTTGACAGAAGGTTTGATTCGAATTTACGATTGCAATGTCAGTTTGTATGATGATGGTAAACTAGAAAAATTGGTACAATCTCTTGCACTCGTGATGCCTAGGATTTTGATGAAAACTGGCCAGTTTGCAGACTTAGGCCAAGATGCGCTTACGAAGAGATAGTCCTAGAAGCGTATTATGGATATGCCAGCCATTCAACAAAGGTAAATTAAATGTGTCATCCATTATGTTTTACTCATTGGTGTCTTTAATTATTAATTGTGTCTTTGATTATTATAGTGAAAGCAGTGGATCATATGTAGTGAAGGTTATTGACTTCCTACTAACTGATACGCTGCTGGATCAGCTTAATGACAAGCGAATGGAATTGTTCAGGAAAAAAATTGCAGTTGATATATTCAGGGGAATGATAGACCCTTCTTAGTGTTATAATTGAAATTCTAAGTTGTGTTGGTCATGGGACAAATTCATTTTGGTTGAACTTGTAGTAATTTAGGATATTTTGCATCTACCTCTATCTAATGAAACTACCTTGCTGTTTTTTAACTATTGATGCTGTAATTTTGTATCCTTAGCACTTATTATTGTATTACAACAGGCAGCTACTCGGTTGCGTAATAGACAGTGTGTCTAATAATAAACTAGCTACTTGTTTGAGTATTAGACAATGTGTCTAGTACTAATAACTTGATCAAATATAACATTGCATCAGGCATAACCCAGAGGTTGCGTAATAGACACTGGGTCCATCAATAAACTAGCTACTTGGTTGCGTAATAGACACAAGAACGCGTTTAATAACTTCAACAAATTTAAACTTACATCATTACAACATTACATAATCCAAAATACTTCCAACAAAACCATGTTCTCATTCTCACTTCATCATCCAAGTTGCCACAAATCCGACAACGACGCACAAGAGCATTACTGTAACGACCCGACCGGTCGTTCCGGGAGTTTAGCCTGTTTCCCCCATTTCAGCTTCATTTCTTGTGTGGTTCATCTCTATTGTGGCGTTGGATTGGTTGACTCGGGTTCAGAGTGGTCATGGTGAAAAATGAGACACTTAGTCTCTTAAGTTGGCCTTATAGTTAGAAAAGTCAACCGGAAGTTAACTATTGAGTAAACGACCTCAGAATGTTGATTTTATAGCTCGGATAGCTTTGTTAGGTGATTTGAAACTTAGTAGTGTGTTCGGAATGAAGTTTTTGATGTCCGGTGTAGAATTAGGCTTGAATTGACAAAAGTTAGTTTTTGGCGATTTTCGGTCGGCAGTGGAAAATAGGCTATCAGGGTTGGAGTGGAATTTCGGTAGCTGGGTCAGGTTCGTAGCGTCATTCTGGATGAGTGTGCAAATTTTCATATCATTCGGACGATGTTTGGTCAGTTTCGGCATCGTTGGTGAATTCGGAAGTTTGAATATATTTAGGCTTGAATCATGAGTTGATTTGGTGTTTCGATGTTATTTTGGGTGTTCCAAGAGTTCGGCTAAGTCCGGGTGATCATTTATGACTTGTTTGTATTTTTGGTTGGGGTCCCGAGGGCCTCGGGTTGAGTTCGGATGGGTAACGGCATGATTTTTGGCATTTTGGAGTTGCTGGTGTGAAGCTTTCTGGTGTTTCCGCACCTGCGGATAGGGAACCGTAGCTGCGAACCCGCAGAAGCGGACAAGGCTCCGCAGATGCGGAAGTTGGCTGGATTAGTGAAGGTTGCAGGTGTGAGACTTGGACCGCACCTACGGAGGATCTGTCGCAGGTGCGGAAATGGCCTTTAAGTGAATTCTCGCAGATGCGCACCTGGGACCGCAGGTGCGGGTCTGCATGTGCGAGAAAAGGACCGCAGTTTCGTTCATCGCTGGGCAGAACCTATAGAAAGAACCCTTAGCGAATTTTGGTCATTCTTTCACCATTCTTATTCGGGTTTGAAGCTTTTGAAGGGTTTTTGAAGAGGGAAATTGATAGTTCTTTATTGAGGTAAGGACTTTGGACTTAAAAATCATTTATATGTGATTAAAGGTCTGATTAATGGTGAAAATTGGGAAAAAACATTGCTTAAAATAGGTAATTAGGGCTTGTGATTTAGAGACGTTAAGATGGGAATTTGAGGGGTCATTTGGATTCCGATTTCAGTGTTCTTGGTATGTATAGACTCCTGGGAGGATGAGGGATTTTGTGGTGTAAATTTCATCGAGTTCCGAGACGTGGTCCCGGGGGTCGGGTTTGACCATCTTCGGGATTTTTAGTAATTTTGATAAACTTCGATTGGGTTTTGTTCCTTGGCATATTAAAATGATATACATCTAATTTTTGGTAGATTTGGAGCACTCGGAGGCCGAATTTAGAGGCAAAGGCACTGTGAAATAGTATTTTAGCCGGTTTTGAGGTAAGTAACATTTCCAAACTTGGTTCTGAGGGTTCGAAACCTGGAGCTAAATGATTTATGACTATAATTGAGGTGGCGGGCATGCCAAGTGACGGGCGTGCGGGCGTGCACCGAGTATTTGTGGCCTGACTTATTTCATAGCACCGCTTAGTGATTATTCCCTGATGATATTTGTGCTTCTGTTAATGCGGTAATTGTGAACCTGTTAGAAATCATGTTAAGTATAAATGCTAGGCTTCACGTCGAAAATAGTGAGACCCGAGTGGTCGTATATTACTGTCTCATTTTGTGATTATTTGATTTCATATACTCAGTCCTGTTATAGCATATCACTTCATACCTCAGTCTCAGTATTGTTAATTATATGCATACTTATCCTTGTTTCGGGTTGATGGCTGCATCTATGATCCATGTGAGTGAGACCGAAGAGTAATGACTGAGTGAGGCTGAGATCCTGTTATTGAGACAGTTATGAGATCGGATTGTACACCACAACGATACTTAAATCATGCCTCCGTTGGCTTGATATAGCGCTTGGGCCACTAGGGCCCCTCCGAAGTCTTTACACCCCCAGTGAGCGCATTGATGTTGAGGGATGGATTTTCCCTGGGCATGGATCGTGTCCGAAGTGGATGTTATATGAGGGATGGATCGTCCCTGGACATGGATCTTTTCCGAGTGTTGTATTCCGGAGATGGACTTTCTCCGTGGAGCTGGATTGGCCTTTTTCCTCAGTACGGAGTGACTACGATCACCAATGATTATGTACATTCCGGGATGGAATTTTCCCTAGGTCTGAGAGCCATATACAGTACTGAGTGGACTTCTGTGTGAGGGTTGTGAGCACTATGTCACGCCCCAAAACCGAGGGACGAGACCGGCACCTAACAAGGTGAACCCGGTCAAGCGGACCTGGATTGCCTTTCCTACCCAACGTGTTCCCCCCGTATATACAATGCACCATATTCCATATGAAATAACAACTTAGGATTTAAGCGTGGATTTACAAACTTAAGTTCATTTCTCTTTTAGAATTTTAACAATTTGATTCCCAAAGCATACACAATACATACATAACTTTCCAATATGGACCACGATTTCCGAATACGTACAGTGACTACCCAAAATACATATATACACCCACATCATGTCTACGGAGCCTCTACAAATATTAGGAATTTATACACTACTTTGCCGGCAACAAGGCCCCGGCTATACCTTACAATACATAATAGACTCAAAAGAGATGGCATGAATTACACACGGCCCCGGGAGGAAGTGGGGCTCACCAGTACTTGCTGAAAGATGAGGAGGAGGCACCACTAACGGCGAACTGAGCTACGTGCTATGGACCCACCTACATCCATATAAAAGATATAGCGCCCCCGACAAAAAGGATGTTAGTACTGTGGAGTAGTACTAGCATGTATGAGCAAACTTTACTCAAAGTAAAATCAAGAGATACACAGATAGGAAACAGTTAAAGAAACCAACACATAATGCACAGTGATATAGCACCCGGTACAATTGAGAGCCTTACAGATTCTAATTTCAACACAATCACATTTGAGCTTTATTACATTCTGTTGCGGCGTGCAACCCGATCCCACCTTATGTTTTACACTCCACCCTTGTTACCTCTCCACCCTTGTTACCTCTCCACCCTTATTACTTCGTGTTGCGGCGTCAACCCGATCCCACCGTACAATATTACACTTCACCCTTATTACCTCTCCACCCTTATTACTTCGTGTTGCAGCGTGCAACCCGATCCCACCGGACCATCACATTTCATAGCAAACAATAACAGCCCACAATTCAATCACAGGGCTTCATATAATCAAGAGTACAATTTCATAACACCCAAACAACCATGTTTTCGCAATAGTATTTATCATCCATTAATTCAACCACAAAGGTATTCATCAACAAGAATATAAATTCATTACAACCAACAATCCATAGAAGTTAAGCCACAATAAACCTTGCCAACAATGAGTCATATACGATATTTACATGGTCATTTAGTTCAATTAGATAAATTCACAACTCCCCTTCATCATTTGTTAAATAGCCCTTATCACTTAGATACATTTACACATTTGAGTTTGTTATCATTCTTTCATACCAACATACTCAAGCATTTAACGAACCTTGCACATGTTAGAGTAATCACATAGAAGTCACCTTTCACAATCTCAATTATCACAATAATTGACTAAGACAAATCAGAGAATGAAATCTCACACCTCAACAAAACCGGGCAATCAATTCACATATACTCAGCAAGAAACTCATACCAAATGTTTGGACACCAACAAGGTGACTCTACGAAGATTAAAGTTAGCCATACATACCTCGAGTCGTCCCCTTTTTAATTTCGATCGCAATTGACCGGTCCATCTAGCACCGTCAATCTATTCCACAATGTGACATATTTCACTTAGAATTAGGAATCTTGTACTTAATTGAGCATTTTTATCAAACATTATGTGACCCTTTAGACTACTAACCCCCTTTACTAGATTATGGGATTTAGTTCACATGCATGCAATGTTTCACTTTTTATTTTCAAGGCCCAACCTATGTGTGTTTTATTCTTACACAAAATCTGGGAAATAGGGGAAATAGGGTGAAGACTTACCTCTTTGAGTGAAGAAGATGACAATAACTTGATAATTTTCGGGCTTGAGTGATTTTGGAAAACCAAATTGAATGATGTTGAAACCTTCTCTCTCAAGAACTCTGTTCTTCTCTCTCTATTTTTGGTCAGAAATCGTTAAAAATGAAGGGAAGGGGTGTTTTATAAAACAGGGGGTTGGGTTTAAAATTTAGAAACAGGAGCCCCGACATAGAGATGCGGTCAAGAATGCGATCGCATTCCTGCTATGCGGTCCGCGGTCCGCATTCCTGTCACATAGTTGGCCTTCAAATGGGCCAAAATGGGAACCACACTGACCAGGTATGCGACCACTATGCGGTTCGCATACCTGTTATGCGATCACATAATGCGTCGTATAACCTCCCTCGCAAAAACCATGGGGCAAGAATGCGATAACTATACGGTCCGCATACCCAAAATGCGATCGCATTCGGGGCCGCATAGTTGTACTCCCTTTGGACAGTAGACTGTCCAGGTATGCGACCACTATGCGGTCCGCATACCTGTTATGCGATCGCATAGTGCGTCGCATAACGCACAATTTCTGGAAAAATTGATTTTTCAAGTTCTGGGATACTTTTTACTCAAAATAGGACCATTTAAGAATTTCTACAGTTATAACAGCACAGGGACCTATTCGGGCATTATTTTAGACATAGAAATTTTACGGGTCTTTACATCCACACTGGTTTCATACATATATTTTTTGATGGCATCTAGAGTATACTGGCATACTTGGCATATTTACTCATTCTGATAAACTGTTAGCATGTCTAATTTCTGTATACTATTTATTGTAAATTTTGAGGTTTTGTACGTCACTACCTCTCAGCCCATAGTTTGGGTTCATTACTTCTGAGTTGGTGTACTCACGTTACCCCCTGCACCTTGTGTGCAGATCCAGGTACACCGGGACCAGGTAGTGAATACTGAGCAGCTGTCAGGGTTTCATTGGAGTTGTCGAGGTATCAGCTGGTGATCGCGACCTCGTCTTCTCTTTCTTATTCCACCTGTTGCTCTTATTTTGGGACTATGTTATCTATTTCTTCATTTCTTTATTTTATGATATAGCAGCTCATGACTGAGTGACACCAGATCCAGGGTTGGAGATTTTAATTTTTGTTTCAAATATTATTTTTAAACTTCAGATTTTTAGTATTATCAGTAAACTCGTTTAAAATTTTACTTTTACTGGAAATTGAATTTAGCTTAGTTAAAAGGGGCGGCTTGCCTGGTTCCACGATAGGCACCATCACGACTCCGAAATCGGGTCGTGACAATTACTCACTTATTGAGCCTCATTTCATTCATCTTAACCATCCCTCCAAATGTACAATTTACAATGCCCTCCCTCTGGTTCAATCCTTCCATCATCATCATCTTCTTCTTGAACATCCATTGCTAATATATTTTTAAGTTCATCCATCTTCATGTGCAGAACGATCTTTTCATGCTTAAGAGCGTCCTTTTCACTCTTCAAACTACTGATAAGGTCAGCAATCCTTGGATCTAGTAGATCATTGTCCCATTTTTAAAATTGACATCTTTTACCCTATCAAATCAAATGGGAAAAATAATTTATTTGTAAAATTAAATCCCTAAAATTAAAAAGATGTGAATATGTGAAATTCATCTTACCTTAGTTTTGGAACATCTTGAGAAACGTCGACCTACATTCACTGGAGTTGTAGCTGTAAATTGACTGGCAGCCATGCCGCAATGACAATTCTTTCTTAACCTAAAGGATGCACTCGACCAAGACTCATTTTTCTTCAATTGTTTGAGTAATATTTTTCGAAAGTAAAAAATTATGGTTGAACTGTGATCAATTTTGTTTTGGGTCATATGGGTTAATTTGAGCGGGTCAAAAAAATATGTTTGAAATATGATCAGTTTTATTTTAACCACATGGCCGGTCAAATGGGTAATTTTAAATGGAGCAAATCGATAATTTCAACGTGTCAAGAAATGTATGGTTAGAGATAGGCCACGTGGACATATTTTAATTTAATGAACAGTACGAGTTGTCTTCCATCAACCAGTAGCCGTTGATAAATTAATATAATATTCTATACACCCTGAACCCTAACCCCGACCCCAACGGTAAACCCCAACCTTGGACATTCAACATAAATCAATAAACTTCCTTAATGGGCGAGTGTCAACTTGAGGTTTTGTCTCAACTCTTATTGCGGTCGAGGGTAAATTAATGGTAGCGAATTCACTAAAATAAGGATTACACCACGTTCGACCTTGGTTTTTTTTTATTTCACAATGTTTAAACATCTTATTAAACATCACGAAACATTAATAATTATTATACATGGTGGTGTATTTTGTACCATTAAGAGTTGGTCATTCTAGAACATGTAACAACTCAAGAAGCAAGACCTCTAAGTATAAGAGTGTTGTCTAGTGAAGTATTGTCAACAAGTAATGCCTCTAAGTATGAATGTTGTATATTGAATATTGGGCTATAATATCAACATGTGTTGATATTAAGTAATACTATAATCAATTATAATAGGCATTTAGTCTTCAAATTTCATACATTGTCTTAACATTATGTTGTAATAATATTCATCGACTATATAATAAAAATTATTTTTACCAATTATAGGCTTAGGTTGATACCAATATAATTGATACATTATAGTAATCCATTTTATCCAATTCAAAGTTTGCAATTTATTGAATTAGATGTTTACAACTTTAAGCTATTCACAAATAATTATCATTTTTTGATTTAAGGTAACTAAATTAATACTTTACACTAACGAACAACTAATAATGGAGGAACTACCCCTATGCCTGTCCAATTTATGATTGATATACTGTTCTTAATTCTTTACTATGAAAGTCTGTTGGTTTACATTTACAATGGATCTATATACCACTAGTGGGATAGACTATATACTGTAGGTTTATTCAAAAACTATTGTAAAATTTTCAATTCATTGGCGGAAAATTGTCACGCCCCGAAATCTAGGAGTGTGACTGGCGCTCAACCGAGTAAATTCGGTCGAGTAAGCCTAATTTACATTAACCTCTCATCATTACTCATGCATGATTTACCATAACATAATAAGATCTTGACTTTCAAATTGAATACATTTGGCTCAATGGCCTAAAACTCTCCTTATGATGGATACATAGCTTTATAAATAACTGAAAATACTGTGAACATAG
This sequence comes from Nicotiana paniculata, assembly GCA_005239505.1. Taxonomy (NCBI): domain Eukaryota; kingdom Viridiplantae; phylum Streptophyta; class Magnoliopsida; order Solanales; family Solanaceae; genus Nicotiana; species Nicotiana paniculata. The sequence continues at coordinate 26,639 of ML334656.1, forward strand.
ATACATGACGAAACTCAAAACTTTAAGTACATACCCACAGTGTACATGGAGCTTCTATGACAATAGATACCTATATACATAAAATGAACTCGACCCAAACACCCACTAGAACTGTAGCGGACTCACCATAAGCTGAGTAGGTGAAGAAGATCCCTATCAAAGATCCATATCATCTTGTAGAAGTATACCTGCATCCATTAAAAGATGTAGCGCCCCGGCAAAAGGGATGTAAGTACACGTGGAATAGTACTCGTATGTAAGACAGTCAAAACAGCATATGAAAATACGGTAACTCAAATAAGAGGCAAATAAAGTACATCAAGAAACTACGAAACATCCCATAGAATCACTTTTCAAGTCTTATTATACTTGAATTATTCTAAACTTCTTTTAGGATCAATTGATCCATATGAACTATACGTGGAATACATAATATAATGTAATTGAAAGAACATGTACAAACAAGGCCAATGAAAGTGTCACCTCCCTATCTTATTTTACATCTATACATTTCATACACAATACACCTATGTGTTTCATAGACCGTCCATAGGATTCCATACACAATATACCTATTCAAGGACATGGAAATACAACAAGAATATGATAAATCATGGTAACAATAAAAAGGGCTTAGATAGTCGTTAAAGTCAAGAAAATTTATTTAGAGCTTCCAATAACATTTATAGACTTTAAGTCAGGAATACTTTATAACCACCTTCACACAAAGCGTCCCTACCGCCTCACCCCAACATATGCGGATGGAGGTGTATCACGATACCACAATCTCTACACAAAGCGGCCATGCCGCCTCACCCCAATATATGCGGATGTAAGTGTGTCACAATACCACAATCTCTACACAAAGCGGTCATGTCGCCTCACCCCAATATATGCGGGTGGAGGTGTGTCACAATACCACAATCTCTACACAAAGCGGCCTTGCTGTCTCACCCTAATATATGCGGGTGGAGGTGTATCAATATACCACAATATCTACACAAAGCGGCCCTGCCGCCTCACCCCAATATATGCTGATAAAGGTGTATCACAATACCACAATCTCTATACAAAGTGGCCTTGCTGCCTCACTCCAATATATGCGGCTGGAGGTGTATCACAATACCACAATATCTACACAAAGCGGCCCTGCCGAGTCACCCCAATATGCGCAGTTGGAGGTGCATCACAATACTAAAATATCTACACAAAGCGACCCTGCGCCTCACCCCAATATATACGGGTGAAGGTGTATCACAATACCACAATCTCTACACAAAGCGGCCTGCCACCTCACCCCAATATATGTCGGTGGAGGTGTATCACAATACCACAATCTCTACACAAAGTGGAATTGCCGCCTCACCCCAATATATACGGGTGGAGGTGTATCACAATACCACAATCTCTACACAATGTGGCCCTGCCGCCTCACCCCAATATATGCGGGTGGAGGTGTATCACAATACCATATCTAAACTCAAAGCGACATAGTTTGTCATTACATTTAAGGTCGTAATTTCCCATATCATTTGAATACTTCATGTTTATGCTCATCATGGAAAAACACAACCCATTACATTAGCACATGCATGGTAAATCAATAAGTCTATTTCAATGGCACATGAGCCCAATTTCCTTTCTTAAGGTTCATCATCATTTAGCATAGGACATCTTCCTTTCATCTCGTTATTCACTCACTTCACAACTTGAGGTCATTAGCCAGGTTCATGACTCTTGGTAACTTAACAATTGAAGTCATTTACATACATTATTTCAAAAGCATACAACTATAGTCGAAACCATTGGGACATACAACACCTCATAATTACATTTCATGTTCATACTATCACTTACTTGTACTTGCCATGGGTGATCAAGAACATTAAGAGCATTTAAAACATTTTGGAACACCATACCCTCTACTCATAAGAACGTAGAAGCTTATAACACATTGGAAACAAAAGTATAAATACACTCATCTCATAACCTTTCACACCATATATCACTTCATTCGTACTTTCAACCACTTAGAACATCATTATTTCATTGGCTCTCTTGGCCATACATATGGTTCTTCTTTCATGGCACAATAGTTGTATTTCATATTCCACACTTTCATATCTTTCCTTTCATGAATCTTCATCATAAACAACATATATAATATTCTGAAAATCACAACTTTAGGTTCACTGGTATGAAGACTTTAAAAACAATGGATTTTTTCCAAGAAATGGAGTAAAATGATTGGCAGTCGAAGCATAAGTTAAAATCGTAAACGAGTAACACACCATTTATTCTTGAAATAATTTTCCCCAAAAGGGCAATACACCATTTCAACTCATATTATGTAAGAGCTCAAAACATATTGGAAATACTTACCAAGCATATCATTAGTTAGAACAACCACAATTGGACATGACTTGAGTACATAAGCTTTTAGACAATTCTATTTTCGGAGTCAATTTGGAATAGTTGAATCAAGACTCATTCCATAACCTTTCTCACATCATTTCATTTCATTGGCACCATTGGCCACAAATATAACTTTTATTCTTGGCACGGTGGCCACACTTTATATCCCCAATTCACTAATTTCCCTTCCAACCATCTTAATATATTATTAACAATAAGATATTTTCAATCAAGACTTTAAGTACACATATGATCAATTAATAGTCTTAAGCATATTGAGATTTTCTCATACAATTTGGCATCACAACCTTCATTTGAAACACAACTCAAAGACATAGCATTTTAATAAACATATCATTCTTGAACACATTCCCAAAAGATAACATAATGTGATAGGAACATTCGGAACACGTTTTGAATACATATTCTCGACACTTTGCTTATTTGGGACAATCGAATTTATTGGGAACAACTCGGAACACAGAATAAGGAACTTGAGACAACCATACTTGAAACTTACGGGAACATCATGGAATGTATTTATAAGATAGTGGTTTAGCCAACATACCTCGCTTTGAGATTTTCTTAAATTACTAAAATGTTCCGGAAATTCTAGCAATCCCAATCTATTTTTAGACATAACAAAATTGAACACAAATTCGGAATATATTCATGGTTTTGGCTCATTTGACCATTTTATCAAACACTAGGTGTGCAAATTTGGCTACAAGGTTCTTCTACAAGATTTTCTTAATTTGACAACCCAATATTTACTTATTTGAGCTCAACAATCTTCCCACAAACCTTATTGGTACAAGAATACATACATAATACTCTTACACCGAAGAATAATACTCCCAATCACCCATCTTTTGCCCCAAACTCGAAATTGAAGACTAGAGGTTTGAATCTTACCTCTTGAGTGAAGATCTTGTGACATTTCATTATTGGATTTCAAAGCTTGAACAAGATCTTGATGAACAAAACACTTCATCTACTTCATCTCTCTTGAACACTCTCACTTATCTCTAAAATCATCAGATAACTGCCCCAAAATAATCCCCAAAGCCTATTGATCAAAAGGGGGTCGATTTAAGAAAATAGGAAAATGGATCCTCCGAACTCAGGTCTACGGTCACACAATGGACCACACTGTCACGACCCGAATTTTCCACCGTCGGGACCGTGATGGCGCCTAACATTGAACCCGCTAGGCAAGACAACGTTACTGATTAATTACCTTATTCCTTTATCTTTAACAATTTACCAGTCTTTATAATAAAATCACGGAATTTAAAATGCGAGATAACATGATTCAACAGTTTGATATAATACTAATACGAAATCCAGAACCAAAGTACTCCTAGAACAAGTGTCACAATCTCACAGACAGTCTATGAATACTACAATAGGAGTATGAACAAAATATAAGTATACATTTGTCTCAGAAGTAAATAAGAATAGAATAGAAATAAAATAGGAGGGGCGCCAAGGCCTGCGGACGTCTGCAGAACTACCTCGGAGTCTCCGAATGGACTGAAGGCAGCAACCCTGATCTAAGGTCCAAAGGGTCCTGTACCGGGATCTGCACAAAAGTGCAGAGTGTAGCATCAGTACAACCGACCCTATGTACTGAGTAAGTGTCGAGACTAACCTCATCGAAGTAGTGACGAGGCTAGAACACGACAACCAACTAAACCTGTGCAGTTTAATCATATACGGAGAAAATAATGACAACAAGAAATAAGCAGCTAAATACAAAGAAATGGGGAACATGCTGAGGGGAGGAAATATCAAATGATGGAAATAACGAAGTAAAGAAAAAAATTAGATATCAATTTAAACAACAGAAGTAACAGCACAAAACAAGTGCACGGCATCACCCTTCGTGCTTTTACTCTCATCCTCACAAAATAATAAATAGAATGCACGACATCACCCTTCGTGCTTTTAATATCATAATACGGCACGACATCACCCTTTGTGCTTCTAAAATCATAATCTGGCATGAAATCACCCTTCGTGCTTTTACCCTCTCTCACAATATCATACACGGCATCACCCTTCGTGCTTTACACTCTTCCTCACCCAAACAAATCAAAAACAACAATCCGGCAAGGAAATCAACAATACACACCACAATAATAAAGCCATAACGTCCCGACAAGGGAGTCAACAGTAGAATCAATATCATCCCGGCAAGGGAAAAACAGCTATATCCAATCTCACCTAGTTACTCAATTTCACGTGGTAATTCTCAACTTGAACCAATACTCAACAATGATCAATACCAAGGAAAATTCTACCAACATGAATAATCATCAAATTAAACTCAAGTAATGTTTGATGAAAAATCACATAAATCACAATATTCGACTCACGGCCATGCTTGACTCCAACGTATAGATACTCGTCACCACACCTATACGTTGCACATCACACTATCACGTAGAAAATAAGACACCATACCTATTCCCTCAAGCTAAGGTTAAGCCAAACATTTACCTCGAATTCCACGACCAAACTCAAGCCTCAATTACCGCTTTCCCTTTAGAATTCGCCTCCGATTCAATTGTATCTAAACATAATTAGCTTAATAATATCAATAAATGCTAAATAATTCAAACCAAATGCTTAATTATGAGTTTTCTATCATTTTTCTCAAAAAGTCAAAAATCGACCCCGGGCCCGCTTGGTCAAAACATGAAGTTCGGACCAAAATCCGATTACCCATACACCCACGAGCCCGATTATGTAATTAGTTTCAGAATTCGACCCCAAAACGAGGTCTATATTCCAATTATACAAAAAGCCCTAACTCTACTCAAATCCCCAATTTTCTACCATTAAAACCCTAGAAATTTTTATGAAAGTTGATGAAAAACATTAGAGAGTTGAAAGAAAGTAGTTAATGGACACTTACCTATGATATGGGAATAAAATCTCTTGAGAAAGATCGCCCTAAGTTTTCTATTTTTGTGAAGATTTGAAAAAGAAAACGGCTGAAGCTCTAACTTAAAACACACTGCCCGACCCTCGCACCTGCGGTGCGCGCAGGTGCGGAAAATTGATTGCACCTGCGGAAATGGGCAAGCTGGGCTGGACCGCACCTGCGACCTAAAATGCGCACCTGCGATCTCGCACCTGCAGCCCTAGGCTCGCAGGTGCGGGCACACCAGAACTGGTGCACCAGCAGTGTTTTTCTAAGTCTAAACACCCCGAAACCTATTCAAAACTCACACGAGCCCTTGGGGCTCCAAACCAAACATGCATACAACCTCAGAAACATCCTACGGACCTACTCATGCGATCAAATCCCCAAAATAATATCTTAAACGACGAATTTAGCATCAAAATCAAAGATAAATCTCAAGAACTTTTAAACTTTCAAATATTACAACCACGGATCCGAATCACGTCATATGACCTCCGTTCCTTACCAAATTTTACAGGCACAACTCAAATATCATATTAAACCTGTACCGGGCTCCGGAACCAAAATACGGGCCCGATACCATCAATTTCAAATATAGCAAAATTTCCAAAAACTCTTATAAATTTCAGTTAAACAATTTCTTTCAAAAATTCATTTCTCGGGCTTGGGACCTCATAATTCGATTCCGGGAATACGCCCAAGTCTCATATTTTCCTACGGACCCTCCGGTTCCATCGAATCACGGGTCTGGGTCCGTTTACACAAAATATTGACCGAAGTCAACTTAAATTTAATTTTAAAGACAAAATTAGCATTTTTCTCAATTTTCCATATAAAAGCTTTTCGAATACACGCCCGGACTGTGCACGCAACACAAGGTTAGACAAAAAGAGGTTTTAAAGGCCTCAGAATACAATTTTGACTTTTAAAACAAGGGATGACCTTTTTGGTCATCATATTCTCCACATCTAAAACAAATGTTTGTCCTCGAACGAACATAGAAAAGTACCTGAATCAAGGAAAAGATGGGGATATCGGCTCCGCATATCGGACTCGGACTCCCAGGTAGCTACCTCGGCAGGCTCACCTCTCCATTGAATAAGAATCGAAGGATAACTCTTCGATCTCAACTGACGAACTTGCTGGTCTAGAATATCTACCGGCTCCTCCTCATAGGTCAAGTTCTTGTCCAACTGGACACTGCTGAAGTCTAACACATGGGTTGGATCGCCGTGATACTTCCAAAGCATAGACACATGAAACACTGGATGCACAACTGATAAATTTGGTGGCAATGCAAGTCTGTAAGCCACCTCTCCCACTCTATCAAGGATCTTAAAAGAACCGATGTACCTAGGGATTAGCTTGACCTTCTTCCCAAATATCATCACGCCCTTCATGGGCGGCACCCGAAGCAACACCCGCTCTCCGACCATGAATGCCACATCACGAACTTTGCGGTCGGCATAACTCTTCTTCCTGGACTAAGCTGTACGAAGTCTATCCTGAATGATCTTAACCTTATCCAAGGCATCCTTCACTAAGTCTGTACCCAATAACCGAGCCTCTCCCGCTTCAAACCACCCAATCAGCGACCGACACCGCCTACCATATAATGCCTCATATGGAGCCATATGAATGCTCGACTGATAGCTGTTGTTGTAGTAAAACTCAGCTAATGGAAAGAACTGATCCCAAGAACCTCCAAAGTCAATGACACAAGCTCGTAGCATATCCTCCAAAATCTTAATAGTACGCTCGGACTGTCCGTCCGTCTGAGGATGAAACGCAGTGCTCAACTCAACTCTCATGCCCAACTTACGTTGAACTGCCCTCCAGAAATGCGAGGTAAACTGCGTACCTCAGTCAGAAATAATAGACATGGGCACACCATGAAGACGAACAATCTCCCTAATGTAGATCTCTGCCAATATCTCCGAAGAATATGAAACTGCCAGAGGGATGAAATGTGCTGACTTGTTCAACCTATCCACAATAACCCATATTACATCGAACTTCCTCTGAGTCCATGGGAGTCTAACAACAAAGTCCATGGTGATACGCTCCCACTTTCACTCAGGAATCTCAATCTGCTGCAGTAATCCACCAGGTCTTTGATGCTCGTACTTTACCTGCTGACAATTCAAGCACCGAGCTACATATGACACAATATCCTTCTTCATCCTCCTCCACCAATAATGCTGCCGCAAATCCTGATACATCTTTGTGGCGCCCGGATGAATGGAGTATCGGGAACTATGGGCCTCCTCTAATATCAACTCACGAAGTCTATCCACATTGGGCATACAAATACGACCCTGCATCCGTAAAATTCCATCATCACCAACTGTAACCTGCTTGGCACCACCGTGTTGCACCGTGTCCCTAAGAACACACAAATGAGGATCATCATACTGCTGATCTCGAATACGATCAAATAATAAAGAGCGAGCAACTGTATAATCTAGAACACGGCCGGGCTCAGAAACATCCAATCTCATGAACCGATTGTCTAAAGCCTGAACATCCAAAGCAAGCGGTCTCTCCCCGACCAGAATATATGCAAGACTACCCATACTGGCTGACTTCCTACTCAAAGCATCGGCCACTACGTTAGCCTTCCCCGGATGATATAAGATGGTGATGTCATAGTCTTTCAACAGCTCCAACCATCTCCTTTGCCTCAAATTCAACTCTTTCTGCTTGAACAAATATTGCAAACTCTTATGATCCATGAACACCTCACATGACACGCCATACAGATAATGCCTCCAAATCTTCAGCGCGTGGACAATGGCTGCTAACTCCAAATCATGAACTAGATAATTCTTCTCGTGGACCTTCAACTAACGCGAAGCATATGCAATGACCTTGCCATCCTGCATCAACACTGCACGTAGTCAAACCCGAGATGCATCACAATACATAGTATATGGCCCTGAACCTGTGGGCAAAACCAACACTGATGCCGTATTCAAAGTTGTCTTGAGCTTCTGGAAGCTCGCCTCACACTCCTCTGACCACCTGAACTGGGCACCCTTCTGAGTCAACCTGGTCATCGAGGCTGCAATAGACGAAAACCCCTCCACGAATCGACGGTAATAGCCCGCCAAACCCAAGAAACTCCGGATCTCTGTAGCTGATGTGGGTCTAGGCCAATCCTTGTCCGCTGAAATCTTCTTAGGATTCACCTGAATACCCTCCGATTATGCAGCATGACCCAGGAATGCAACTGAATTCAACCAAAACTCACATTTTGAAAGCTTGGCATATAACTGACTATCCTTCAGAGTCTGGAGAACGACTCGAAGGTGCTGCTCATGCTCCTCCCGGCTGCAGGAATAAATCAAAATATCATCAATGAAGACAATTACGAAGGAATCCAAATAAGGCTTGAACTCTCGGTTCATGAAGTCCATGAAAGTTGCTGGGGCATTTGTCAACCCGAATGACATCACTAAGAACTCATAATGCTCGTACCGAGTGCGAAAAGTTGTCTTAGGGACATCGTATGCCCTAATCCTCAACTGATGGTGGCCAGATCTCAAATCAATCTTCGAAAATACCTTGGCACCCTGAAGTTGATCAAAAAAATCATCAATCCTCGGCAATGGATACTTATTCTTGATGGTAACCTTGTTCAACTGCCGATAATCTATGCACATCCTTATCGACCCATCCTTCTTCTTAACAAAAAACACCGACACACCCCAAGGCGAGACACTAGGCCTAATAAAGCCTTTATCAAGCAAATCCTGCAACTGTTCTTTCAACTCTTTCAACTCTGGCGGGGGCATACGATATGGCAGAATAGAAATGGGCTGACTGCCTGGAGCCAAATCAATGCAAAAGTCAATATCCCTGTCAGGTGGCATACCCGGAAGGTCTGCAGGAAACACCTCTAGAAACTCACGGACAACGGGCACAAACTCCATAGAAGGAATCTCGGCACTAGAATCATGAACATAGGCCAAATAGGCCAAACACCCCTTCTTGACCATACGCCGAGCCTTCATATATGAGATAACCCTGCTGGAAGAATGACCAGCGGTCCCTCTCCACTCCAGTCGAGGGAACCCTGGAAATGCTAAGGTCACAGTCTTGGCATGACAGTCCAGTATGGCATGATAAGGCGACATCCAATCCATCCCCAAAATAGCATCAAAATCTACTATATCAAGGAGTAGAAGATCTACACTGGTCTCAAGACCACTAATAACCACTACAAACGAACGGTAGACACGATCTACCACCAATAGAATCACCCACCGGTGTAGACACATATACATGAGTACTTAGAGAATCACGAGGCATAACCAAATAAGGAGCGAAATAAGATGACACATAGGAATATGTGGACCCTGGATCAAATAAAGCTGAAGCATCCCTGCTGCAAACTGAAACCATACCTGTGATAACCGCATCGGAGGCCTCAGCCTCAAGTCTGGCTGGAATAGCATAACATTGGGACTGGGCCCCACCAATCTGAATTACATCCCTGGGACGGTCTCCTGCTGGCTGACCTCTACCTCTAGTAGCCTGGCCTCCACCTCTAACTGCCTGACCTGAGCGAGTGGTGGGACACCTGGTGCTGGAAAGGCTCGAGAGCAAAATCTAGCAATGTGCCCCGGACAACCACAAGTATAACAAGATCTCGGCTGCTGAGACTGATGGCCCTGAAACTGACCCTGACGACCTGAGTAACCACCCTGAAAACTCTGGAGCGGCGGTGCACTGATAGGAGCTGATGGTGCACTGTAGGGAAACTGATCAGAATACTGCATATGAGAACCACGGCCACCTAGAGCACCACAAAAAACCTGAAGTGTTGAATGAAACGGCCTAGGAGAATGGACCCTACCAAAAGAATCCCCGCCTCCAGATGAGACACCACTAAACCGGCCAAAATGAAGAGGCCTCTTGTCAGACCCCTGACCACTCCCCGGTGATAGAACCATCTCGACTCGTCTGGCCCCATTGGCTGCATCCTAAAAGGAATATCACTCCCTTCCTTTCTAGCCATCTGCAATCTTATTGGCGGAGCTAGTCCCTCAATAAACCTCCTCACCCTCTCTCGGTCGGTGGGAAGTATCATAATAGCATGACCGGCCAAGGTAATAAATCTGGTCTCATACTGAGTGACGATCATAGAACCCTACTGGAGACGCTCAAACTGCCTCCTATAATCCTCTCTCTGAGTTATAGGGAGAAACTTCTCCAGAAACAAATCGGAGAACTGGGCCCAAGTCAAAGGCGGTGATCCAGTTGGTCTAGCCAAACAATAATCTCTCCACCAGGTCTTGGCGGGACCTGACAGACGAAAAGTAGCAAAGTCGACCCCATTGGTCTCCATTATCCCCATGTTTTGTAGAACCTCATGGAAGCTATCCAAATAGTCTTGTGGATCCTCTGAAGATGCACCGCTATAAGTAGTAGTAAACAGCTTGGTGAACCGGTCCAATCTCCACAAAGCATCAACAGACATAGTTGCTCCATCACCGGTCTGAGCCACAATACCCGGCTGAACTACCCCAGCTGTCTGAGGTGCTGGAGTCTGGAACTGAGAAGCCAACTGCTCCGGAGTGCGAGTAGCGGGAGTCTGGGCTCCTCCCCAGCCTGAGAGACGGCTGGTGCTGTAGTAAGTAAACTTGCTTGAGCAACGCTCTCCATGAGGCCCACTAGACGGACCAGAGCATCTTGGAGTATCGGGATGGAAATGAACCCCTCGGGAACCTGAGCTGGTCCAACCGGGACTGTCTGGGCAGGAACCTCATCAGCAAACTCTACCTGAGGCTCCGTCACTGGGGCTGCTACTCTGGGCTGAGCCGTGACCCTTCCTCGGTCTCTAGCACGGCCTCGTCCTCGTCCTCGACCCCTCATAGGAGCTGCAACTGGGGACTCGGGCTGGTAATCAGTGGATGAAGAAGCACGTGTCCTCGCCATCTGCGAGAGAATAAAGCAGAAATTCAATTAGTGTTGATAAATCAAATCGCACGAAAAAGAAGAATAGATGTGAAGTAATTCCTAAACTCTATATCCTTTGGGGGATAAGCACAGACGTCTCTGTATCGATCCCTCAGACTATACTAAGCTTGTCCGTGAATTTTGAGACCTAAGAAACCTAGTGCTCTGATACCAACTTGTCACGACCCGAATTTCCCGCCGTCGGGACCATGATGGCGCCTAACATTGAACTCGCTAGGCAAGCCAACGTTACTGATTAATTACCTTATTCCTTTATCTTTAACAGTTTACCATACTTTATAATAAAATCACAGAATTTAAAATACGAGATAATATGATTCAACAGTTTGATATAATACTAACACGAAATCCAGAACCAAAGTACTCCCCGAACAAGTGTCACAATCTCACGGACTGTCTATGAATATTACAAATAGGAGTCTGAACAAAATATAAGTATACATCTGTCTCAGAAGTAAATAAGAACAGAATAGAAATAAAATAGGAGGGGACGCCAAGGCCTGCGAACGTATATAGAACTACCTTGAAGTCTCCGAATGGACTGAAGACAGCAACCCTAATCTAAGGTCCGAAGGGTCCTGTACCGGGATCTGCACAAAAGTGCAGAGTGTAGCATATGTACAACCGACCCCATGTACTGAGTAAGTGTCTAGCCTAACCTCAGCGAAGTAGTGATAAGGCTAGAACACGACAACCAACTAAACATGTGCAGTTTAATCATATACGGAGAAAACAATGACAACAAGAAATAAGGAGCTAAATACAAAGAAAGGGGGAACATTCTGAGGGGAGGAAATATCAAATGATGGAAATAACAAAGTAAAGCAAAAAATTAGATATCAATTTAAACAACAGAAGTAACAACACAAAACAAGTGCACGGCATCACCCTTCGTGCTTTTACTCTCATCCTCACAAAATAATAAATAGAATGCATGGGATCACCCTTCGTGCTTTTACTCTCATCCTCACAATAAATTAATAGAAATGACACGACATCACCCTTCGTGCTTTTAATATCATAATACGGCACGACATCACCCTTCGTGCTTTTACCCTCTCTCACAATATCATACATGGTATCACCCTTCATGCTTTACACTCTTCCTCACCCAAAAAAATCAATACAACAATCTGACAAGGAAATTAACAATACACACCACAATAATAAAGCCATAACATCCCGGCAAGGGAGTCAACAGTAGAATCAATATCATCCGGGCAAGGGAAAAACAGCTATAGCCAATCTCACCTAGTTACTCAATTTCACGTGGTAATTATCAACTTGAACAAATGCTCAACAATGATCAATACCAAGGAAAATTCTACCAACATGAATAATCATCAAATTAAACTCAAGTAATGTTTGATGAAAAATCACATAAATCACAATATTCGACTCACGGCCATGCTTGACTCCAACGTATAGATACTCCTCACCACACCTATACGTTGCACATCACACTATCACGTAGCAAATAAGACACCATACTTATTCCCTCAAGCTAAGGTTAAGCCAAACACTTGCCTCGAATTCCACGACCAAACTCAAGCTTCAATTACCGCTTTCCCTTTAGAATTCGCCTCTGATTCAATTGTATCTAAACATAATTAGCTTAATAATATCAATAAATGCTAAATAATTCAACCCCAATGCTTAATTATGAGTTTTCTATCATTCTTCTCAAAAAGTCAAAAATCGACCCCAGGCCCGCTTGGTCAAAAAATGAAGTTCGGACCAAAACCCGATTACCCATACACCTACGAGCCCGATTATGTAATTAGTTTCAGAATCCGACCCCAAAACGAGGTCTAAATTCTAATTATACAAAAATCCCTAACTCTACCCAAATCCCCAATTTTCTACCATTAAAACCCTAGAATTTTTTATGAAAGTTGATGAAAAATATTAGAGATTTGAAAGAAATTAGTTAATGGACACTTACCTATGATTTGGGAAGAAAATCTCTTCAGAAAAATCGCCCTAAGTCTTCTATTTTTATGAAGATTTGAAAAAGAAAACGGCTGAAGCTCTAACTTAAAACACACTGCCCGACGCGCAGGTGCAGAAAGTTGGTCGCACCTGCGAAAATGGGCAATCTGGGCTGGACCGTACCTGCGGCTAAAATGTGCACCTGTGATCTCGCACCTACGACTCTAGGCTCGCAGGTGCGGGCACACCAGAACTGGTGCACTAGTAGTGTTTTCCTAAGTCTAAACACCCCGAAACCTATTCAAAACTCACACGAGCCCTCGAGGCTCCAAACCAAACATGCATACCACCTCAGAAACATCCTAAGAACCTACTCATGCGATCAAATCTCCAAATAAATCTTAAACGATGAATTTAGAATCAAAATCAAAGATAAATCTCAAGAAATTTTAAACTTTCAAATTTTACAACCACAGTTCCGAATCACGTCATATGAACTCCGTTCCTTACCAAATTTTACAGGCACAACTCAAATATCATATTAAACCTATACCGGGCTCCGGAACCAAAATACGGGCCCGATACCATCAATTTCAAATATAGCCAAATTTCCAAAAACTCTTATAAATTTCAGTTAAACAATTTCTTTCAAAAATTTATATCTCGGGCTTGGGACTCCGGAATTCGATTCAGGACATACACCCAAGTCCCATATTTTCCTACGGACCCTCCGGGACAGTCGAATCATGGGTCCGGGTCCGTTTACCCAAAATGTTGATCGAAGTTAACTTAAATTCAATTTGAAAGGAAAAATTAGCATTTTTCTCAGTTTTTCATATAAAAGCTTTTCGGATACACGCTCGGACTGTGCATGCAACACGAGGTGAAACAAAGGAGGTTTTAAAGGCCTCGGAACACAATTTTGACTTTTAAAACAAGGGATGACCTTTTGGGTCATCACACACACAATAGGTATGCGAGTCGCACAATGGACCGCAAAACTGATGCCTAGAACTGGGTTGCACTAGTCAGGTCTACGAACATTTTGCGGTTCGCAGACCACTTTTTTGGTTCGCATTATAATTCTGCGGTCGCTCATCTGACCGCAAAATCACATTCCTTCAGCCCTTGGTAATTTGGTCATAACTTCTTGTAAGAGTGTCCAAATGACGAATGGTTTGAAGAGTTAGAAACTAGACTCAAAGATCTTTCATTTCATTGTTGTTCATCACATTAATACTTATATATATATTTATATATACTCATCCAAAGTTTGGTCTTATGCATACTCATTTGGAACTTTAGTCTATCATGTATTTCCAACTTGACTTAGACTTAAGGCTCTCCTAAGATCCCACATCACTTATAATATACCTCGTACACGTATTATCATATCCAATTGATATCCATCATATTAATAGTCCCCGCCTGCACATAAAGTAATATAATTAGCACACATCAACTTTCTTTGTAGCGCTTAAGAACTTCGAAATTTTCCGGGGTGCTACAAAAATTCAATATTTAGAAGACTGAAATTTATATCTCCTGAGTTGTATGTTTCTATTGGAACCTCTTTATTTCATTTTGGGGCCTTTTTGCACTAAAGTGTTGTCAAATAAAAAAAAACAACCAAAGAATAAAAATAAAAAAACAGGGCAGAAAATTAAATTGACAAAAATGTAAGTTAAATATTTTAATTAAATAACCCCCCTCATAGCATCATACATTTTTTCCATTAACTAAAGAAAAAAAAAATTAAATTGCAGGGGGAGGAGAATTTCCTAGGCTAACATGATGGTCAATATTTGCACCAGCCCTATGAAGGAGAATCTGCAACATACATGCTATATAGAATGTTCCTCTCTTGCCTCACCTTGTCTTCTTGGATCTCTCATATGACCCTATCCAGTGATTCCCTGATGAAAATAGCGTCCATGCTTGGCCTTGGCCTCAGAAGCATTTCTCTGTTTAGTAATTGAGCTATTTGGAAGAATGATGAATAAATATTTCCATCAGATCCAGTGTATTTATAGGCGCAATGTGACACTAAATGGTGCCTTTCCATATGACTTCTCGTAAATGACGTGATTGTTGAGTGTTTTGAGAAGAGAATTGATGCTTTGAATAGGCATATTCGATATAGTTCACTTAATTATACAAGTTCTTTTCATATTGGCTACTAGCTATTATTAACATAAGACATTAAATTAACTACCTGAACTAGTGATTGTTAATAGACTACCTAAACTAGCGCAATAAGTCTTGGTTAAATTGAAAATATCGATAGGGGTTGAGCTATTAACATTGGTTGATTACATGTGGTTGAAGATAGAATAAGAGGGGTGATCATAAAACACAGAATAAGTATGTCACATGAATCCTTCTTAAAATAAGGAGGTTGATTCTAGATCATAGGTCTACAATAGACAATGTGAGTGGTTGATTCTAAAACAGTAGTCTATGAGACAACTTGGTCACATAACTCCTTCTTAAAATAAGGGGGTTGATTTTAGATCATAGGTCTACAATAGATAATGTGGGTGGTTGACAGTAAAACTGTAGTCAGTGGTCACATGACTCCTTAAAATAAGAGAAGGTTGACTCTAGATCATAGGTCTATAATAGACAATACTGGTGGTTGACCATTAAACAATATCCTATGATGTATAATGCAACAGCTGATATTAGAAATAACAAATGCTTACAAACAACAGGTTTAGAATATTAAAATAGTTAATTATCTTTATTATAACATTAGTAGCTAAAAGATCAAGAATGCTGCAACAATACTTTACAAGTCGTTTTCTTATGGCCAAGTTTTTTGCAAATGGAACATTTATTTTTTCCTTTCTTCCTGCTTCCAGAAGAACTAGGTTCTAAAATTATTGGCCATCTTTTAAACTTCCTTCTACCCTTTGTAGGCTCGACATCGGGTGAAAGTATTTTTGTGAATTGAATCTCGTCGGGCACCACCCATTTCTCTTCTGTAGGGATTGCGTGAATGGTTCCTTCATATGCAGCCAAATATGTTGAAACCTTATAGATCGCATATGAGTGATCGTAAATGGAGAAACCATATCAATCCCCAAAGCTCAATCTCAGAGCTGCAATTGCATGTGGGAAGGGTATTTTTTCCAAATCAAACTGACAACAAGAACATGTGTTCAAATCCAGATCAAGTACTGCATCCCTACTGTGCCCGATGATGCTAAATTGGTTATTCTCTAATTGATGCACCCGGAGCGCGTTGCCGACAATCATATTATTCCTAATATCTTTCACCGGAAGGAACAAAGAGGGTAAAAACATTTTTCAATTCATGACGCTGCTCCTCAAATTTTTCTACAAACTTTCAAATAATATGATTGAATATGACAATGATCGGGAAGTCTCTTTGATCCATAAGCATTGCGTTAAGAGATTATGCAATTTTTGTTGTCAACACACCGTAACGGTTTCCTAAAAAGAAGGCCCTGATCCACGTAAGGAACCCAATTTCATTTGCAAGGCAGTTAGCTACTTCCCTGCTTTTATCACGCAATTGCTGAAAATGGTCAAATAATTCCTTAGTACTGTATGACTGTGCCTCATAACAGAAATGCTTAATAAAAATTCCACAATGAAACCTCTTGCACATATTTTTAACAATGTGACGCGTGCAAAAACCATGATAAGCGGCAGTAATTTTTTTTTTTAAAGCCATTCCTAATAGACAGATGCCGATCAGAGATAATGCACATTGCATCACGGTCGTCAACAATGTGCAGCGACTGTTCAAAAAAGTAGGTCCAAGAGTCATCGCACTCTTTATCGACTACACATAACGCAATTGGAAAAATGTGATTCTATGTATCTTGTGCCACAACAAACAACAAGCAGCCCTGCCACTCAGAAATTTCCCATCAACAACAATAACCTTTCTCATATGCGTGAATCCCTTAATGAAAGATCCAACAGATAAGAAAAAATAGTGAAAATGCAATTTATGATCAACCTTCAAATCAACAATACTTCCTTCATTATATGACAGCATAACATGGTGATACACTTCCAATAAAGCATACTTCTAACGACCCAGCCGGTCGTTTTGAGAGTTGTAGCCATGTTCTCCTATTTACTGCTCTTTTTATGCTTTGTAGTTGTTATGTGACTTGTCGGTTTAGTTGGTTTGTGCCCGGAGAGATATTGGAAAGAATTGAGACACTTAGTCTCAAAGTTGGAAGCTTAAGTTGAAAAGGTTGAATAGATGTTGCCTTAGGTGTATATGAATCTGGAATGGAGTTTTGATGATTCTACTAGCTCCGTTAGGTGATTTTGGACTTAGGAGTGTGTCCGTATTGTTATTTGGAGGTCCGTAGTTGAATTAGGCTTGAAATGGCAAAAATTAGATTTTTGGAAAGTTTGACCGGGAGTGGACTTTTTGACATCTGGGTCGGATTCCGATTCCGGAAGTTGGAGTAGGTATGTACTTTCAAATGTGACTTATGTGCAAAATTGGTTCAATCTGACGTGATTTGATAGGTTTAGGCGTCGTTTGTAGGAGTTGGAATTCCTTAGTTTCAATAGGCTTAATTGGAGGTGCGATTCGTGTTTTTGATGTTGTTTGAGGTGATTTGAGGGCTCGACTAAATTCGTATCATGTTTTAGGACTTGATGGTATGGTTGTTGAGGTCCCGGGAGGGCTTGGGTGAGTTTCGGATGGTTAACGGATCAATTTGGACTTGGAAGACTGCTGAGAATTTTTAGTGTCCAGTTTTGGTTTCCTTCTTTGCGTTCGCGATGGGAGTCCCGTGTTCGCAAAGGGAGGAATAGCATTTGCGAGAGGTGCCTCGCATTCGCGAAGGAGGCTTTTGGGCTGCAATATTGATTGTGCTAAGCAAACACAAGAAGGGTGTCGCATTCGCGAAGATGGGTCACCTGGGCAGACTTAAATATTTCAAAAATGAGGGTTTGAGTTCATAACACAAAAATATTTTAGGAGCTCGGTAAAAGGAGATTCTTGGAGAGATTTTCAAGTGTGTGATTGAGAAAAGTGATTCCTACCTAGTTTTGGTTAATTTTCATGATTATGTCTTTGATTTCATAATTAAATTAGTGATTTGGAGTGAAAAATTGGGGGGAAATGGAGGAAATTCTTAGGTCAAATTTGGTGGTTTTGATCGAGATCTTGGTATCGAATTTGCAAAATTTTGATATGGGTGAGATCTTGGTTGAATGGGATTTTGGGTTCTATGACTTTTATCGAATTTCGAGATGTGGGCCCGGGGGCCAATTTTCGGGTCGACTTTTGAATTTGATTCAGAATTTAGTGTTTTCTTATAGAATTGATTCCTTTTCCTCGCGTTGATTGTATCGAATTATTTGTGGCTAGATTTGGGGAATTCGAAGGCCGTTTCGCGAGGCAAGAGCGTGTTGGAGTAGGGATTTCCACGGCTTGAGGTAAGTAACAGTTCTAAATTTGGTTCTGAGGGTATGAAACCCTGTATTATGTGTCATGTGTTTGGTTTTGAGGTGGCACACATGCTAGGTGACGGGTGTGTGGGCATACACCATAGGAATTGTGACTTGTTATTCCATGGAACTGTGTAGTTGAATAATCTATTGTTATCCGTACATTTTCCACGTATTAGAGAAATTGAAATGCAAATCATGTAAGAAATCATGTTTAGACCATGTGTGACACTGTAGGGACCCACAAAGGTCTTTTCAAAAACTTGTTGCGGCCAAACGCTCACGCAAGTATACGCGGTCGTCAAGTAATAAAGTGACTAAAAGTCGGATGTCGAACCCACGAGGATTTGTGATTAACTATTAAATTGAATTAGACTATTCTAACTATCTAAACAAGAATTAAAACTAGAAGTATTTGATTCTAAACTAATTAAAATAAAATAAAAACAAATTAGGTATCGGGAACAAGAATGCATTTATAATGAAAACAAATTCTTACTCGCCTATTCAAGCTAAACCAACACCAATATGTCTATGGAATTAGAAATAACAAGAATGCAATTATAATTCCTGTAAATCAACCAAGCAAGGCAATTAGATATATGTCTATCCTAACCGTGAATCCATTCCATGATGCCCAGGTTCAAAAACTTACTCTACTCAATCCTATATGCAATCTAGAATTCCCACTTTCGAGGTCAACTCTAGATTCGTAGATAGTATTCAATTGGTGATCAAACAATCAAATAATTAAGAACAAGATTGAATAAATAAACCAATACGATAAATCAAGAAATCAAAATCAATATTCGAATAACAATAGTCATGAAAGAACCACAACCCTAGAATGTGAATTTTTAGCTCCAGATAGACATGGTAGAAAAACAACAAATCAAACAAAGAAACATAAAAAATACTAAGTTTGGTGGAAGAAAAGATGAAACACGGCCTCCACGGCGGCTCTGAGATCTCCCTAGGTCAAAATTCTGCCAAAGGTTACAAAAATAACATTTTTACATGTATTTATACCAGGGTCTGGCCCAGGTGAAAACACCTTCTCCCGCACGAAATAGAACTCTGGCTCTGTAAAATTTGCACAGGTGCGCCGCATGGGGCGACGCGCCACGCGATGTGCTTGTGGGGAACTTCAGAGAGCATGTAATTTGAGGGCAGCAGCAATTTACACAGTCGCAGCGTGCTACGCAGCGCCCCACGCGGAGCGGATATGGAAATTTGGAAAAATGTAAAATATGAAAGTTGTATCCCTTTGAAATAGCTTTCCAATGATATATTGTGGAGCCCAAACATAATTCTGAGTGAAAAGGTATGTGCATTTTACTGGACAATCCTCAATATGCCTGCTCGGTTCTTCGTTTCGTTCTTAAAGTGCACTATCATCCGTTGATCCCCGAACATGATCCCAACTTAATCCTTGGGCTTTTAGTCAGACTTCAAAGTTCTAGAATAACTTGAATTCATTCCATAACATCTATATAGATCAGAATCACTCCTACAAGGCATAAAACACACATTTAGTGCAAAACACCAGCAATTAAAGCTCAAACTCAATTAAAGTGTAGTAAATTAGAGCGCGATAAGTGACTAAAATACGCAATTATAGCCTATCATCAACACCCCACACTTAAATCATTGCTCGTCCTCAAGCAATAAAACTACACTTTATATAGACACGGCCTTTTTAAACTATTCTCCTAACTCATCACACCAAGAATATTTAAAATAGACTAAGCACAAGAGTGTAACATATTAACCTCAAGATTTGATTCACAAGTACCACGCATTATTCACAACTCACTCACTTACTCTAACATAGAAGTCAATGACATTTCCTTTCCTTCATGATTCAAGTGCCCTCACACAACAAAAGAGAGTAGTCCCACACACAATAAAATTTGAGAACAATTAGGAACTCAAGATAGAAAGAATTCACTCACTCTCAGAAATAACATTCATATTCCACAAAAGATGTACCATAGGCTTGCCCGTAGTGTACTACTCTACTAATCGAGCTCATTCAATCTAGGATCAAGTAGGACTTTAATTGGTTGTAGTGTAGGCTGCGGGACGGCTAAGGTACATTTAGATATAAGAGTGACTACAACTCGCTAAGCACTTTAATGCATACACTTTTACATTTAAAACCTCATACTTATGTCAAACCATATCTCCACCTTCACATCAATATATATTAACTCCATACTCCTTTAAGCACCATTACATCAATAGTCACCACTATAAAGGAATATTTTTTCACAACAATACAACTATTTTTTTCCTTCTTTTTCAATTCAAGTGGCTCTTACTTTTTCAAAACAGTGCACCTTTCTCCTTATTTTAGTAGTTCCACTCAAAAGCCAAACCAACCACCCCCACACTTTAACTTTTACAAAGTTCATTACAATTCAAGTGCTTATGAGAGGTGAAAAGGTTCAAATAGATGGTTAATTCAAACAATTAGGTAAGGCTTGTAATGTGGTTGTCAA
This sequence comes from Nicotiana paniculata, assembly GCA_005239505.1. Classification (NCBI taxonomy): domain Eukaryota; kingdom Viridiplantae; phylum Streptophyta; class Magnoliopsida; order Solanales; family Solanaceae; genus Nicotiana; species Nicotiana paniculata. The sequence continues at coordinate 47,861 of ML334656.1, forward strand.
AGAAACATGATTATAGGCTCAAAGGGGTTAACTACGATTAACAATTAGGCGGGTAAAATATATATATCTTGATCAACAAAGAAACACTTGTATCACTTCCAAGACTGAACAAATTTACTATTTCGCTTTGCAAACACATGGGGCAAGTTATAGATATCAAATGCAATGCACAGAATTACACAAAAACCTCACACATGTGGCACATAACTCACTCAAGATTGGATTCATCAAGACACTCTAGTCAAAGCAGTTAAGCAATGCTAAGATCATACAATTTAAGGTACTTATACAAGAGTCAAAAACTGAGCCTAAGCGTCACAATTAAAGTACTCACTATTCTCAAGGCATAACAAAGTCAAGATATATTGCTTCAATTCAAAACATAGCACAAGGTTTCCTACTTCTAACAAAATAAAAACTAACTACACCCGATTCAAACGAAAACCCTTGGAAAAGAACCATGGCACACAAAAAATTAAGGGGAAATTATTACACTACCTCACAAAGAAAATCTTTTTGTACCTTTTCTTTTGACTTAAATCCCTCAAGAAAAATGTCTAGGAAATCCATCGTCGGGAAAAGTCCAATTTTTCTACTTTTTTTTCTCGATTTTTCTTAGAAGCTACTAAAATACTACACAACTACGAAAATAAAAATAAGTTAACATTTTTCTAACACACTACCACTAATAATCTAGAGAAATTCTCTCACCCCACACTTAATGGAGTGCAATGTCCCCAATGCACAAATAAAGTAAAACAATAACGAGGATGGATAGGAAACTCCTTGAAAGGCCAAAGGCCGAAGCACTAGCAGCTCACGAGGTACTCAGACTTCCCCCAGGCATGGTCCTTTGTGTGGGCACCCCACACTTAGTTCTCATCATCTAGCTCTTTTTTGCATTCTTCCAATGGATTTGATTTCTATGCTTATAATCCTAAAAAATAAAAACAGACACTACAAAAATAATATAATAAAAATAAAAATAAAAGGAAACAATAAAGTTGGGTTGCCTCCCAACAAGCGCCTAATTTAAAGTCGCGGCACGACTTGAACCACTTTTAGCCTCCACCTTGAACTTATGAATTGAGCCCCTAATTTGGCTTCAAGATTTCTGTTATGCTCCTTGGGCGGTGAGACAAATTTAATTAGGCCAAGCAACCAATATGGCGTTTTACACTTCTTCGCCTTCGGATGAGGTATGTAATTTTGTCTCTCTGGCACGAGAAATTGCAGAATGTAAGCACCTTTCTCCTCGTCCGTTGGCTCCTCCAAAGGCTCGAATGACTCAATTTCCATATCATCATCCAGACACAATGTCGAAAAATGCATGGAATGAGGACCAGTACACCCCAACTCTAGAATTGCATCACTATTTACATCTTCATATGTACACAAACTAGAGTCTTCTAATATACTACTCCCTCTATTCCAGTTTATGTGAACCTATTTCCTTTTTGGTCCGTTCCAAAAAGAATGACCCCTTTCAAAATTTGGAAACAATTTAGCGTAAACGTACACTTCTATCCTTAATGAGAAGTTTTTATAACCACACAAATACTCTGGGCCCCTTTGTGACTTGTTTAGGACCACAAATTCCAAAAGTCTTCCTTTTTTTCTTAAACTCCGTGCCCAGTCAAACAGATTCACATAAATTGAAATGGAGTATTATCTACTTCCTCACATGACTCTAGAGCGCTTTCCGCAACATGGACATCATCAATAAAAGTATGGTCAAATGATTGACTCTCCATTTTTAGCACCTCAACTTGGCGTATAAGCTCCTTTTCAGTTTCACACAACTCAGAACTATTTTGTTGGGCGTTAGACACATCAACATTTGCAATCAATTGATCTCACAAGTCATGAATAACAATGCCAAATTTTTCAATCTCTTGTACCAGTTCAGCTCTTCCTTCTATAAAGTGTCTCATCCTATCAGTAATTTCTTCATGTTGGGCCTCGTATATTTCTAACTTTTCAGCTTGTTCCCCTAGCTTGGAACTCGCTCTCTTCATCCAATTCTTCCATATTAGCCTTCATTCTTGTGATTGCTGCCCTCATTCTTTTCATATCTTTTTTGAGTTCATCATGTTGCTCTGCTACTTGCCTCAGAATATCTCTGATATATGCGTCACATTCCATATTCTGCACTTCATTGGCCCTATCAAACTCACAAACATTGTTAGAAAGATCATAATAAGGGGTCAGAGAAGGATGAAAAGAATTAGGACAACCATCCCAATTTCTATCTTGACCGCCACACATATTACAAATATTTCACTCAAAGGATTGAGATTGTGCGCACAACTCGCTCCCGGGAATATTCTGACAATTATTCCACCAGTGGGGTCCTTCACAATACGGACAAGGATCATCAAAATAAGAATAACAATCATTCGAACAATTTTCAATCCAAGATGCCATGTTAAGATAAAGTACTAACTAAACTAAACAAAAAAATGAATAGATAAAAAAATAAATGTCTAATCTAGACAAATAGCTAATTTCTAAGTCCCTGACAATGGCGCCAAAAACTTGTTGTGGCCAAACGCACACGCAAGCACACGCGGTCGTCAAGTACTAAAGTGACTAAAAAATCGGATACTCGAACCCTACGATGACTTGTGATTAACTATTAACTGAATTAGAATATCCTAACTAGCTAAACAAGAACTGAAACTAGAAGTGTTTGATTCTAAGCTAATATAAAAAAACAAAAACAAATAGTGAATTCTAAACAAAAGGATAGCAGATTTTTATGTTATCAATGCAATGAAAACGATCTAGGTTAATGGGCTATCTAACAATCATATTGTATTTTCAATTGAATTGACTAATTAATTTATCTGGTTTATTAGTTGACAGGGTTAATATTGCTCATAAGAATCTATCGAGTCCTTACACGCCTATCCAAGCTAACCTAACACCTATATGTCTATGGAATTAGAACTAACAAGGATGCATTTATAATTCCTGTAAATCAACCAAGCAAGGCAATTAGGTATATGTCTATCCTAACCGCGAATCCATTTCCCGATGCCCAGGTTCAAAAACTTGCTCTACTCAATCCTATATGCAATCTAGAATTTCCACTTTCGAGGTCAACTCTAGATTCGTAGATAGTATTCAATTGGTGATCAAGCAATCAAATAATTAAGCAAAAGATTGAATAAATAAACCAATATGATAAATCAAAATCAATATTCGAATAACAATAGTCATGAAAGAACCACAACCCTAGAACGTGAAGTTTCAACTCCACATAGACATGGTAGACAAACAACAAATCAAACAAAGAAACATAAAAAATACTAAGTTTGGTGGAAGAAAAGATGAAACCCGACCTCCACGGAAGCTCTGTGCTCTCCCTAGATCAAAAGTCTGTCAAAGGTTACAAAAATAATGTTTTTACATGTATTTATATCAAGTAGGATCGGGCTCAGGCAAAAATACCTTCTCCTGTCGGAAATAGGACTCTGGCTCTATAAAATTTACATATGGGTGCCGCATGGGGCGACGCGCCACGCGGTGTGCTTGTGGGGAACTTCAGAGAGCATGAAATTTTAGGGCATCCGAAATTTACACAGTCGCGACGCGCTATGTGGCGCCCCACGCGGCGCGTTTATGGAAATTTGAGAAAACGTAAAACATGAAAATTGTAGCCCTTTTAAATAGCTTTCCAGTGATATATTTGTATTGGTGGAAATTAAATAATACACGTGGAATTACATTTGGCTGACAGGGGATGATACGTGGAAAAATGAGAAGATGACAACTAGAATATTACAATCAAAAGATGTATGAGTTACAATAGGTACGGGAAAATCACTCACGAGATGAAAGGACGCCTATGCTCGAGCCTAAAATAGTCAATGAAGAGACACAGGCGGAATGTATCAAGTCAGGAAAAGGGGAAGATTCACGAACCTCTAATTAATGAGGAAGGAGAATAGGAATCGTTACAGAATCTTCATGAACAGTTATGATAACCAATTATAACGGTTCATTAATGTCACTAAAGCTCATAATGATTTATCCATAAAGGTAAAGAAACGTTATATTTGTAAACCCCTATATAAGGGAAGAGAGTTTCACTTGTAAAGACACGTTCTGATTTATATTGGAATACAACTACTTTCTTTTGCTTTCAATCAATCATTTCAATATCTCTTTGTCAATTTTATTTCCTTTCAAGTAATTTATTGAGAAAGTAAGGAATCCATTGGTTATCAGTAACCCGAGTTCTTCTAAAAATAGGTTTTGACTAAAAATCTTACTTTTTTGTTAAACAAATTGGCTCCATTACCCGGAAATCTGATAATCTTTTTACTTAACAAATCTTTATTTCTCACAACTAGATCATGTCAACTGTCAACGACAACAATCAACAGGTGGGAGGAACTCCAGTTCCTTCACCCCAGGAATCTCCATGCAATTCTCGAGAAGGAACACTTGAATGATCTGCATCCCACGCAAATGAACAACACGAAAATGAGCAGACCGTCGAGCAAGATACCATGAAGCAATTGATCGCTGAACATGTGAACAATGCTCTCCAGCTTTTGTGAGGGGATTGCCGACTGTACCACCAACTCCTCCCCCAAATAATACTGCAACTGTGGAAAATCCACTCTCGGGGCTTGCTAATTCAGGAAGCGGGGGAACTCCCAATGAGTCACGTGATGAGAGACCAGGTACACCAAATAATTCTGATTTACAATATTTGCTACTAACTTTGCAGAAACAGGTGAAAGAAAAAAGCAACTCATTGAGCAAATACCCAGCATACCACCTGTACTTAAGGGAGTGGATATTGATAAATATTCACAACAACCTTAGAAACCAAGCGCAGCTCCACTGCCCATTAATAAGAAGTTCAAAATGCCTGACATCCCAAAATATAATGGAACAACTGACCCACGAGATCACATAACCGCATTCACCACAGGCGTGAAAGGCAATGATTTGACCAAATAAGAGATCGAGTCAGTTTTAGTCAAGAAATTTGGAGAAACACTCACGAAAGGGGCGTTAACATGGTACTCTCTTTTACCCAAAAATTCTATTGATTCTTTTGCTGAACTTGCAGATTTATTTATAAAAACACATTGGGGAGCTCAAAAAGTCGAAAAAAAGATGGAGGATATCTTCAAAGTAAAATAAGGAGATGTTGAGTTACTCAGGGAATTTGTGGATAGATTCCAACATAAAAGAATGATGCTTCCGCGAGTGCCTGATAATGGGGCAGCCATGGCGTTTGCAAGTAATCTGAATGAAAAAAGTTCAGAAGCCACGAGAAGACTCAAGGAAAATTTACGAGAATTACCCGCAACAACATGGAACGATGTATATAACAGATACAACACCAAACTACGGATTGAAGAAGACATCGTTGCACATTCAAGGGTTGATGAGAGAACAGGTTCGAGGCGGTTAGAACCTGAAAAGAGGTCCGGTAAAAATAGGTACGAGCCTTATGTGGGACTCACAGGGCGAGACGCATGGTCCAAGCCAGAGAATGTACGATCTGACCATAGATTAAGGAACAAATATGCAGGGTCATCATCATCTAGGTTTAGAAAAGAACGAGATATACGTGATAGGGATACCAACGCGAATGCAAGGATTGGAGATTATAGTTTCAATATCAGTATTCTGAGTTGGTAGCTGTTCTGAGGAGTATGAGAGATAAGGTGCGGTGGCCAAAGGAAATGAGATTAAACACAAGCAGAAGAAATCCAGATTTCTGGTGCGAGTTTCATAACAACCATGGCCATAAAACAGCAAATTGCAGATTGTTACAAGGTGAAGTAGACCATTTGTTAAAGCAGGGATACTTAACAGACCTGTTCAGCGAGAAAGGTAAACATTCTTACATGAAAAATAGACAAGAACCTCCAAAACCTCCATCTCTAAAGAGAACAGTAAACGTGATAAGCGGGGGAGAAGAAGAATAATTCAACGGTGTAACATACACATATGCGAAAAAGACGGCCAAATTCACAGTAACCCACGGGAAGCGAGTTCGTCAAGTTTTGGAGGAAGATAGCATAACATTTGATGATGCATATGCGGATGGCTTGATGATTCCTCACAATTATGCGCTGGTAATATCTTTACTTATACATGATTCTAACGTAAAACGAGTTTTGATTGATCCAGGTAGCTCCGTGTATATTATTCTGTTGCGAGTAGTGAAGGAAATGCAAATTGGCGACAAGATGATACCAAAAGCACGTTCCTTATCTGGATTCGATAATTCAACCATTATTACGAAGGGGGAGATATTACTAACTACATTCGCATAAGGAGTCATCAAAGAAACGAAATTTCAAGTAATAGACACGGACATGGCCTATAATGTGATTCTTGGGAGGCCATGGATTCATGACATGGATGTTGCACCATCTACGTTACATCAATTTATTAAGTTTCCTTCAAAATAGGGAATTCAAAAATTCAAGGAGATCAACAAATTTCTAAGAATATCAATTCAGTGGTGCAATCACACAAAGAAAGCATTGATACAGGTGAGAATTTCGTGGAAGACGTGGTGAATCAAATCTTATCTTAAAATATATCAAAGCAAACAGATATGGGTTCAAGAACGGATGTCATTCAACAGCTGGAGGATAATGAAAACATCAAAACAACAATTGAAGAGCTCGAAGCTTTTTGCTATTCGAACAATGTCCAGACCGAAAAGTTTATATCGGACCAAAGCTGAGCCTAGGAATGAGAGGTAAGTTAGTTGAATTTTTAAAAGCTAACGCAGATTGGTTTGCTTGGTCACATTCAGATATTACAGGTATACTTCCGGAGGTGATGACTCATAAATTGAATGAAGATCCATCATACGTACCTGTCAAGCAAAAGAAGAGGAAGCAAGGTTCATTCAAAAATCAAGTGACTCAGAATTAGGTACAAAAACTCTATAAAATGGTTCAATACGAGAGGTAAAATATCCTAATTGGTTAGCTAATACTATGGTAGTTCCAAAGAAGAATGGCAAATGGCGAGTTTGCGTAGATTATACTGATCTAAATAAAGCTTGCCCAAAATATTCATTCCCTTTATCGCATATAGATCAATTGATTGATTCTACCACAGGTCATGAGATGTTGAATTTTTTAGATGCATATTCAGGTTATAATCAAATAAAGATGGATCCTTTAGATGAAGAAAAAACTTCGTTTATTACGGACAGGAGGACTTACTGTTACAAAGTTATGTCTTTTGCTTTGAAAAACGCTGGAGCACATATCAAAGGTTGGTGACCAAGATGTTTCAAGAACACCTAGGGAAGACTATGAAAGTATATATTGATGATATGCTAGTCAAATCAACAAGAGTAGAAGATCATTTTCAAAATCTTTTAATTACCTTTGAGATCCTCCGAAACTATAACATGAAATTAAACCTAGAAAAATGTGCCTTCGGCGTAGCTTCAGGTAAGTTTTTAGGTTTTCTTGTATATAACAGAGGTATTGAAGTGAACCCTTGTCACGACCCGATTTACCCTCCGAAAGGAATCGTAATGGCACCTAGTCTCTACGACCAGGTAAGACTAATTACGGAAAACACATGTTAAATAGAAGCAATAACATAAAGGTGAAATAAGTGAATCTACAATGAAACATCGCCACTTGGCGCGTACAAAATACAACTTTTCCCAAGACCCGGAATATCACTTTAGTCACAAGATCTGTCTCAAAATATCTCTATACAATGAGAGGGAATTTACATGAGAAAAAAATCTATCTAAATCTGGAGTGGAAGGTGACTCGAAGGACTCTACGGACGTGGCAGAATTACCTTTCGATCTCCTAAAAGCTGTTGCTCGGACCCCTAGCCATGAAACTGAGCGCTGGTACCTGGATCTGCACACGAAAAACATGTGCAGGAAAAGGCATGAGTACACCACAAATTGGTACCCAGTAAGTGCCAAGCCTAACCCCAGTCAAGTGGTGACGAGGTCAGGTTAAGGCTCTACTGGATTATTTTAGTAAAACAGTATAAAAATGTGAACAGAAGATATAATAAGCTGAGGAAAATCAGTAGAAACAATGAGATAAAAGGAAATAATAACAGGGAGCCCTCGGCTCAACACAACATATATCACAGTAACAAGTATGCAATGCAGTACAAGGGGAAAGCTCCCGGAATCTCGTATGTAGTCCCAATTTAAATATGCAATGCAGTACAGGGGGAAAGCTCTCGGAATATCGTCTGTAGTCCCAATTTAATATGCTATGAAGTACAGGGGGAAAGCTCCTGGAATCTGGTCCATAGTTCCAATTTAAATATGCAATGCAGTACAAATACATGATACAATTTTTATTTAAAACAGTTCAGTAAAAGTCACAGGCAAAAATATGGATAAAACTCCCTAAACATGGTATACATAGTAATAACTAGGGGAAGTTCAGGTAAAACAGGTAAACGTGCTACTTCCTAATCTAACTACATAATCAATACATGAGACGGTGAAATAGGAATGAAACGATTTAAGTCATGGAGGGGAAAATGGAGTTTTAGCAACAATGGCCCGCGTACATACTCTTCACCTCACATACACGGCGCCCAAAAAAACATAAAATAGTATTAGAATAGCCTAAGGGGAAGTCCCCAACAAAGAGTTTGGCAAGCCACTTACCTTGATTGTGCTACTTAACTCAAAACCACGCTCTTGCCACGAGTATCCGACTCTGAATGGCCAAAATCTATTCAATTCGATTGCAATGTAAATATCACTTTAAGGAATCAAAATAGTTAATAAGTTCGAGGCTAATACGCGGAATTAGGAAAAGTCGCCCAAAAAGTCCCCCTGTTTAACCAAAAAATTAGATCCTTTGACCAAAGCTATTTCTAGGATGAACACGGGTTACTGATAATCAAGGAAATAAAGAGAAACGAGTAATAGAAAATATTGCAGAAATATAGAAAAGCAAAGAAGATTGTATTCGAAAATCAGATGTCTCTTTACAAGCTGTATTCTCGTCCCTTATATAGGAGATTCCTTGATATAACGTACAACTCTTGCTATTATTGCCCATTAATGACTAATTATGACATTAGTGGGGCGTTACAAAGGATAACGGTAATTGGGGTACGATTACATAACGTACGAGTAATCAATTGTGGGTCCTTAAATCTGCCCGTAGCTTTGTCCAGATTCATTCTGACCGTGTCTCTTCCCTGTCTTGATCAGGTTGAGTTTCCCATGGCTGATGGACTCAATGGTTTATTGACCCGTGCCTCTTTGTTCCGTATCTCTTTATAGAATCACGTCTAGCTGTCGCGTTTTCCTTGGTCCACGTATCCGGCTGAGTTGTCTAGAATCAGCTAACGTGTAAGACTTTTTTTTACCAATACAGATAGTCCCCCCACTTACCATTTATTTATCGATTAATATTTGGTAAGTGGATATGCATTTATGGCGGGAATATTTTGCCGCCACTTTACCTCGAAACATTGTATCCTTCTCTGAATCATAGGCGTCGTTTGTCACTTCTATTTAATTCTCAAACCACGTGTCATTCTTAGATTGGTTCTGCAGTTACTCGACGCTTTTAGGGCTTTCTGCGGCTGCTTCAGTCCCGAAGTGACACCTTCAATTATGACTTTTCATCATTATTATTATTATTATTATTTTCATGTTTGACGGTTGTCCTCAAGTATAAATACCTTTCTTCTTTTCTTTGCTTCCACGAAACACTTTCTAACTTTGTCTTTTGTAAAGAACTTTTTCTTGCCTTTATAAACATGTCTTCTCCAAATCAACCTCAGAGAGTTATAGATATTAAGAATTTAACGCCATCTTTTGCTCCGACTAGGATTCAGAGGGGTGGTAGACTTAGGAGTCTAGGATCCACTCCTTCGAGAGGCTCTTCTTCTTCTCAGATAGTTTCCCCTCCTTCCGCTAGGTCTCTAGTTTCTCCGAGGGCTAGGGCTTCCCGGTCTTTGTCTAGAGGTAAAGATGAACGCTTTCGTGAACCTGGAGTTGATGAAATTATTCCTGCTGAGTTTGTCTTTGCTATAGATAATCAAGTTCTTGTAGACCAATCTTCTTCCCTTGAGAGTGTCGAAAGGTATCCAGTCCTTATTACTGAGGGTCAGATTTCCCTTGTTCGTAGAGAGTGTTTTTGGAGGCCTGATTTCCCTGTCTACATTTCGAATAGTAATCAAAGAATAACGTCTTACAATACGGGATACTCTTTTGTTTATACGTACCCTTTTACTCTAGGGTTTAGACCTCCCATTGATCCAGTAATAATTGAATTCTGTCGTTTCTTCAATATCTGCTTAGGACAAGTTGGTCCGCTTGTGTGGAGATTTGTCGCATGTCTTAGGAGTTTAGCTTTTTGAGCCTCGGTTCCTTTTACTTTCAACCATCTTATTCATCTCTACTCTCCTGCCTTGTTTCGTCAAGGGGTTTTTACTGTGACTGCTAGGAGTAAAAGAGTGTTGGTAACCCCCGGAGATGATAAGGATAGGGGTTGGTACCTCCGGTATGTCGTTGTACCCACCGTTGGTTTAGTGGGTGAAGAAAATCTTCCCTTCCCTGAGAAGTGGAATCGTGCACGTGAGTACGCTTTAGCTCACATCTATTTACTTTTCCTCATTCTGACTTGAGATGTTTTACTAACACTGTGTCTGTTTCTTCTTCTCTCAGCAATCATGGGTATTGTTGAGAATGTCTCTGGTATCCGTGATTGGGTCGAAAAATTGTTGTGCGTTTCTCCTTTAGAAGAGAGATATTGGAAGTACTTCGCTGGGAAGTACGGTTGGCATGTAAATACCCACGGTAAGTGAAGCTTTTGTTCTTGCTTCTTTCCTTACTCGAGCCTCTTCTTTCTCTGTCGCTTAACTTTTTTCCTTTTGATAGGGTTCTCTGCTCGTGGGGTGTCTGCTTCATCTATACCGAAGATGTCTTTGGCCCAGGCCCAAGAGATTATTGTTGGATCGTCTTCTTCGAAGAGGAATATTGGTGAGTCTCATTCCGTACAAGAAGAGAGGAAGGTGCTTTGGTGCGCAGGCCACGGAGAAGGCGGGTGGTTTCGGACGATGAGTCTACACCCATGACTTTGCCTTCTGTGTCTGTGGTTGAGCCTTATTCCTCTAAAGATGTTTCACATTCCCCCATTCATGAGTCTGTAGATTACTTGTTCTATGAAGGTTTTGACCTTGCTACTGATGATGTCCCTTTGGCTGCTATTTTTCCTGCTTCTGTAAGAGAAGTTGTCTCATCTGCTCTTTTGGCTATTACGGCTTCTGTTGTTTCTTTTCCCGTGGCTTCCTCAACTCTTCAATCCTCCGTGCCTGTTGCTTTGCCCGTGGCTTCTCCAATTCCTCAACCCTCCGTGCCTGTTGTTGCTTCATCTCTGCCTGCTTCCATGCCTCCCGCTAGGGAAGTAGGGTCTTCCAGCAGAGAGATGCGGTAGGTGATAATAGAGGTTCCAGCTGAGGGGAATCTTTTCAAGAAAATGGGGGTGAGCTTGAAGTGTGGCTCAAGTCTTTGATAGGTCCCACTGAGAAAATCAAGATAGCCAGCCATAGGGCTCTTACATGGGCCAATGAAGTTGTGCATACCTCTTTGAAGGTATGGTGCATGTTATCCTCTTTCATTTTCGTATATGAAATTTATCATATCTAATTGGTTTATTTCTTGTAGATTAATCTTATAGGCATGGAGCTCATGAAGAGGATCTCAAATACGGATCAGGATACAAAAGAGTTGCAGGCTAATGCTGATAATTGGAAAGCACAATATGATAGCCTAAGGGTTGACATGGATGCCTTAGAAGAGGAAATGAGTACTATGAAGCGGCAGATGAGGATCATGGCAGCAGAACTGGCAGTAGAGAAGGCTTCTTCCAGTCAAGCTGATAAAGACAAGCGTATTCTGGAGTCCTCATTTGTTGAGCAGCTATCCCGCGCCTCAGAGGAGATTAGAGACTTGAAAAACTTGTTGGGGCAGAAGGAGGAATACTCAGGCGAGCTCGTTCAATCACTCACTCGTACTCAAGAGGATCTTCGTAATGCTTTAGATAAATTTCAAACGTTGGAGGAGTCGATTGTACCGTTAAGGGCCGCCCATGAAGATGGTGAAGCGGAGAAGGACGAATTGAGAGCTGAGCTTCAAGTATGGGCAAAGGATTATGAAGATCTTGAAGAGACGGCTGTTGTTGATGTGAGCTGGGCGTATATGAATTCTCGCCTTGACACATTGACGGAAATGAGTCAAGAGGGTTTCGACCTTAGTGCTGAANTCCCTAGTTGCTCCCGTTCCTCCTGCTGATGAAGAAGTCAATCCTCCTTCTCGAAAAGATTAAAGTGTTGATTCACCCTCCCCCCCCCTTTTTTTATTTGATTGGTGGTTACCCCCAACTCCATCGGGGGTAAACTTGGATCTTTCAAAAGTCCCCAATTGACAACTTAGGGGCATTTCGATGTATAAACTATATGCGGCTAAGTACTAGTTTGTACTCTTAAGTCTTTTGCATGTTTAATTTTCAAGGTTTTTGTTTAGCTCTGAATTTTTGCATGAGGATGTTGTAATCACTCGTACCTTTTCATAGTAGGTACGGTGTTTGTGAGCCTTTTTGTAGTAGGCTTCATTTATGAAAGAGGGCCNTTTTTGTTTAACAGATTTGATATACACTTGTATTTCGTAACTGTTTTTCATAGGTAACAGTTTTTCGATATTAATACAAGGGAACAACTGTTTTTCACTAGTAATAGTTTTTATAAAGATTGGAGTTTCTACCCGAAACTATTTTTATTGATAACAGTTTTATAATAAGTACAAGGAAAATGCTTTTTCATCCGTAACTGTTTTATTTGACAACAGTTTTCTGAACAAATATATGGATTTTGATCTTTCATTCATAACTGTTTTATTTTATAACAGTTTTTTGAGTAAGTACAAATGATGATGATCCTTTACCCCTAACTGTTTTTGTTACAACAATTTTGAATAAGTATAAAGATGTACATTTCTTCCTCGTGACTAATATTTTGCCTTTCAGCCTGAACATGTTCGAAGGTTTTTTGCATTTTTGCGTTAGGCTTTGTATTTGGATAACTCTTTTGATCTCTTTTGATTCTGCTTGTATCACTTGTCTTGTTGGGTAGATGGGTCTTCAGGCTCGAGCTTTTGAATTTCTGATAGTCTTCTTTGCTTCGTCTTAGTCTTCCATACTGTATAGTCCCCCAAGTGTTTGAGCTTTGAATAATGAGATCTCGAGCACTTGATTATTCCTTCCTTGTGGTCCTTTTCCTGAAAAGGAAAAACATTCCGAACTCGAAGGTATATAGTTTTTTAGATGATGACTGCTTAACCCTTTAAATGTTCAAAACAAAATTGAACGTGTGATACCTAAACGAGGATACTTCGTTTCCTTAGAAGTAATACTTCTTTGGGTGGATGGCGTTCCAGCTTGTTGGTAGAACTCTATCGTCAATAGCTTCCAATTCATAGGCGCCCTTCCCAACTATGCCTCGGATTTTGTAGGGTCCTTCCCAGTTTGGATTTAGCTTTCCTGCGCCTGCTTCTTTCGTTGATTGAAAGAATTTTTTGAGGACGAAGTCCCCAATCTTGAAGTACCTGATATGAGCTTTACGGTTGTAATAACGCTCTATGATTTGTTTTTGAGCTGTCATCCGTATCAGTGCTGCTTCTCTCGGTGGTTCGAGCAGGTCCATATTGGTCCTCAATTCGCCATCGTTTTCTTCCTCCATGGCTATTGCTAACCTTATGCTTGGTTCGCCAATCTCCACAGGTATTAAGGCTTCTGAGCCATAGACAAGTGCGAACGGGGTTTCTCCCGTGGTTGTTTTTGAAGTTGTTCTATATGCCCATAGTACCGCTGGTAACTCATCAGGACAGTTTCATTTGGCTTTATCCAGCCGCTTCTTTAGATTGTTGATGATGACCTTATTCGTTTACTCAGCTTGACCATTAGCCACGGGGTGGTATGGCGTTGAAGTGATCCGTTTGATTTGATAGCTTTCGAAGAATTCTGTGATTTGCGAGCCTATGAATTGTGGGCCATTATCGCACACGATCTCCTTTGGTATCCCAAAGCGGCATATTATGTTTCGCCATAAGAAGCTTTTAACCTTTTCTCGCACTTGTTTGAACGCTTTTGCCTCTACCCATTTTTTAAAATAGTCGGTTAGCATGAGCAAAAATAGTACCTGTCCTTTAGCTGTGGGAAGAGGTCCCACTATGTCCATACCCCATTTCATAAAAGGCCATGGGGATACTATTGGATGCAATAATTCTTCTGGTCGATGCATGTTATTGGCAAACCTTTGGCACCTGTCGCATTTGGATACGGAGTTCTCGGCTTCTTCTTCCATTAGGCCAATAGTATCCAGCTCTGATTAGGGTTTTCACTAAGGATCTCGCCCCTGAGTGATTTCCACAGTGTCCTTCGTGGACTTCTTTCATCATAAATTACGTTGTGTTAGGTCCGAGGCATTTAGCTAGGGGTCCTCCGAACATCTTACGATAAAGCGAGTTGTGAATAAGGCAGTACCGTACAGTTTTGCGGCGAAGTGCTTGAGCTGCTTTCCTGTTTTCAGATATGGTGCCATTTTGAAAATATTAAGAATTTTGTTTCTCCATTCCTAGGTTAAGTTGTTGAAAGTTACCTCATTCCTGTCCTGGTCGATCGTTGAGTGGAATAGTTGGACGACAATTGCATTTTCCTTGTTTGTTACTTCCGTGACTGCTGCGAGGTTAGCTAATGCATCTGCTTCTGCATTTTCCTCTCTAGGTATTTGCATTACCTTCCATGTTTTGAATTGTCTCACGAGCTCTCGTGCTTTTTCAAGATATTGTTGCATTCGAGTCTCCCGAGCGATGTAAGTCCCCTGCATCTGATTTACTACTAGTTGGGAGTCATTGTTGATCACGATTTGCTCGATTGAGAGTTCACGTGCGAGTTCAAGCCCTGCAATAACAGCTTCGTACTCTGCTTCATTGTTAGTTATAAGATAA
>ML334658.1:0-62333 GCA_005239505.1 Nicotiana paniculata
AAAATCCTATATTACTTGTCGACCACGTACACTTGCGTGTGCATTGGGAATTTAACCAACAAGGTGCTGGCGTCGGCGTCAACTCATGAACTGTAAACATTTCCTTTGCTGCGTGATGTTCCCCGTAAACAATTTTCACACCATATATTGTTGGAAACTTTATCATTTGGTGAAGGGTCGACGGTACCTTCCTCATGTTATGGATCCACGGCCTTCCGAGCAGTGCATTGTACCTCATGTCACCTTCGATGACATGAAATGTTGTGTCCTGGATGGTCCCGACCACGTTCACTGGTAGGATTATCTCTCCCTTTGTTGTTTCACTAACCATGTTGAAGCCGTTGAGTATTCAAGATGCAGGCACAATCTTATCTAGCAGTTTGAACTGCTCTACGACCCTCGACCTGATTATGTTTGTCGAGCTACCTGGATCCACAAGAACACGTTTAACTTGAATTTTATTTAACAAAATAGAAATTATCAGGGCGTCATTTGCGGCTGAGAGAGGCCTTCTGTATCCTCATCGTTGAATGTAAGGGTGCCTTCGGGCATGTAGTCTCGGCTCCATTTCTCCTTTGTGATCGACACTTTGGTGTGTTTGATGACAGGTCCTTGTGGGATGTCGATCCCACCAACGATCATATGGATAACATGCTGAGGATCTTCTTGTTCATTCTTTCTATTGGCGTCTCTTTCCCAGAAGTGATTTTTGGCTATGTCACTGAGGAATTCTCGAAGATGGCCTTCGTTCAATAATCGAGCTACTTCCTCTCTCAACTGTCTGCAGTCTTCAGTATTGTGGCCATTTGTGCCATGGTATTTACACATCAAGTTAGGATTCCTTTGAGAAGGGTCAGTTTGTATAGGTTTCGTCCACGTGGTGTCTTTGATTCTCCCGATAGACGATACAATCCCGATGCTTCGACACTAAAATTATACTCTGATAATCGAGGCGCTTCTGCGGGATCATTATGTTTATCAAAACCATGCCTACTCATAAGTCCCCGAGGATTTTGCCCTCGATCATTTCTTCGATCATTCCGGGGAGGATTGCGTCCCGAACTGTTGTTTCTTCTATCAAGGACATATGGCTGATACCGTTCTCTGTTTGACCTCGGTTCACTGTCGGTATACCTCAGGGTTTTCACTGCCAATCTATTTGGATAAACTGAGCCCGAGGGAGCTCCTAACTGGTCTTACTCGACACTGATCTTCGATTGATATCGATTGTGCACGTCTGCCCGAGTTACAGCTGGATAATAAGTAGAATTCTGCTTCAACTGTCGTGATGCTATAGAGATCCGCCTGTTTCACTCCTGGGTTAAATATTGAATGACCCAATCACCTGAGACCGGTGGTAACTCCATCTGTTCTATCTAAAATCAGGACACGAACTCCCTCAGCATTTTGTTATCCCTTTGCTTGATCTTGAAGATGTCTGATTTCCTTGTTGCGACCTTTATGGCCCCGGCGTGCGCTTTTACAAATGAATCTACTAACATCGCAAATGAAACAATGGAATTTGGTGGCAAGTTGTGATACCAAATCATCGCTCCCTTAGATAAAGTTTCCCTAAATTTTTTCAACAAAACGGACTTGATCTCATTGTCTTCTAAGTCATTTCCCTTTATACTGCATGTGTACATAGTGATATGTTCGTTAGGATTGGTGGTTCCATTGTACTTCGGTATATCGGGCATGCATAACTTCTTTGGAATGGGCTTCAGGGCTGCACTCGGGGGAAAAGTCTTCTGCACGAAAATATTTGAATCCAAACCCTTTAAGATCGGGGGTGACCTTGGAATTTGATCTACTCGGGAGTTGTATGTCTCCACCTTTCTGTCATTATCTTCGATCTTCTTTTCTCCCGACTCAATTCTTTTGGTGAGCTCCTCGAGCATTTTCATGATTGTAGGGTTGATCCCTGACCCATTACCGTTTGACTTTTCTGGCACTGGCTCAGTACGGCGAGCAATTTCTGGTTCAACCACAGTCGGAGTTTTATGTTGACTTTGTAGCTGAGCAATAGCAATCTGCTGAGCTTGTAGCATCTCGAAATTACCTGGAGGCTAACTCCTCTGTTTCCTACACCTTATGTTCCTTGACCACCAGGTCTGACTTCCCCGCGTACACTTCCTCGAGGTCTGCGCCCAAGTCCGCATGCAAAGAAGTGGGCGAACTAACATCGACTGGTTCTGCAATCATCACTTCCTCGGGGTTAAGCGGTGGTAGGCCGGTCCCTGGAGCAACTATATTATCATTTTCACCATGAAATCTGAGATCATCATTGTCGTGTACGGGTACGTTTTGTGAGTTCGACATGTTTTAACCTGAAAACAAAGAATCTTTGACAAGTACAATTGTGAAAATAATGTGTGTTATCAAAATCAACACTGAAGCAATCACTACTATCTTTAGGCCCCACGGCGGGGCCAAACTGTTTACCCTAAAATCGGAGTAACAATTAAATTTGTATTGAGGTCTTAAAGGTACGTGATTTAGTTCAATGCTAATTAATAAACAAGAGATGAAATGAATAGATCAAAGAAGTAAGTTGAATCGAACCAGTGTACAATCGAGTCTCGACCTCGAGCTATGATAGCCTCGAGGTACACTAATGTGAACAGTAAAGTAAGAACAGTAAACTTAAGAGATAATTCTGATAAGTGATGAGCAAGAAAGTAAGAGTGTATATTCTTTTCCAATGTTTGATGATGTTTACAAATGAATGGGATCTCCTTTATAGAATAGGGGAGTCCTAAATAAGGAACATTTCCGTTTCTAGTAAGGAATCTAATTGTACAGCTATCTAACCGCCTCGTACAAATTCATACAAATCCGTTATGAAATTTATGCTTTGATTTGTGTGACATTATGGGAAAATCGTTTATTCTGTTACAAACCCATGACGACATTATCTGGGGGTAGCTCGTACTCGGCCCAGGCACTCATCGTGCGCTTCGATCTTCGAACCTTATACACCGTTATCAGACTCGAACTTGGTTCATTGGGTTCGCTGAACTCGGGCTCGAAGTGAATCTTCAAGCCCATGAAATCGGGCAGAACTGATTTTGACCGTATACAACATCCTTAACTTTATTCAACACGACTTATAGATGCACCTCCTATCATTAGAGGTGTCGATAGATCTTTAAAACCCATTAAATTGATCGAATTTAATCGCATCGAACCATATATGAGGTTCTTCTAATAAAATTATAGGTTTTTACGTAAATTTATAATTGCACGAACAATTAGGATATGTTTTAAAGTTTTGATAAATAAATTAAAAAATTACCAAATTGCACCGGATAAATTTATATATGAAAAATATAGTTTACTCATTAAGTTTAAAGATAAGTGTTTACCCGTAAAACGGTACAATTAAATTTGTATGGTGGTTTATAGACACATGAATCAATTTGATCCAAGAATATAAAATAACAAATAATATAAATGAATTAATTATGAAAATTTAAAGAAAACACAAGCTTGGCTATTGGATGAGCTTCTCCAAAAGCAGTACTAAGAACAATATGTAGAACAAAAAAAAAGTTGTTAATATAATAAGAGCAGGTTTTGCCTTTTTTGTACAAATAATTTTTCATGTCCAATAGTGAATACAAATTCTCCTATTTATAGCTCAATTCAAGGAGACAAGATCCCTAAATCAAGCTCTTCTATAATATGAATAAAATCTCTCTCGATGGTTGTATAGCGGTTGGCATAGTGTAAAGAATCTTTGTAACGACTACTCATTGAATGTTATCTTTTCCGACTGATATCTTTCTTTTAGATCTTCTTTCAGAATTCGTCCCCGGTTCCAATGCATTCAGAACATATTTAGCATCGGTCACATTCGTAACCGGTGCCAATTATTTGCTGACTCATATCTTACTTGTCTTTACTTTCACGTGTCAACTCATCGAGCATCCACCTGTCATTTATCAATTTTACCCCATACAATAAGAACACATTAAACCACGAGCTTTGGGAATATAAAAATGGCTACAAGACAACAAGTAATTAACATTTGAAGTCCCAACTCTCAAATATATTCTGCTACTCCTATTAAAATTGAATTAGTTTCAGCATATTGAGGTTCAGTAGCAAGACACAAGGTATTGAATATATTTTATTTCGTATAATTTAGATTTCTCTATTTAAACTTCTAATAGACTCCATTCTTGAATTCCAATGTTGGTTCTCCAAGTACACGAAAGTATACATGGCCGCCAAGTAATAAAGTGACTCGAAAGTCGGATGTCGAACCTACAGAGAGTTAAATAATCGTTCCTAAGCTAATTAAAATCAATTTGCTGGTCAAGGGAATCAAAAGTGATGGTTTTTCTACTAAACTATTTTTGCAGAAATTAAACAAGTAATTCGCTAGTACTAATACGAAGCAATAGATTGTGATGGGATTTTAACTAGATGAGATGAAGATTCTAGGGTTGTCGTCATTTTATCAATCCTATTGAGTTAGTAATTACACATGTTAATCCTAATTATATATGAGTGCTAGTTTACTGGATCGTTTATATAAATAGCATGTTCCACAATACTATTCGTCTATCCAAAATATATCAATCCTCTTATCACGGCCTAAAAACCAGCTAGTCGTGATGGCACCTAACCCAACGAGCTAGGTAAGCTAAATAACAATCAACACAACTCTAATGAAATAATAGAAAATCAATAAATGAAATAACCGAAATTCTTATACAATAATTCAAGGATTGGTAGTACAAGTCATGAGCCGCTAAGACTAGATTTACAAAACTAATATAAAATAAATAAAAGATATGTTTGAAATGTACATTAACAAAATTCGAAATCTAAAACTACCAAGGACTAGTGGTAGTTATATCCAGAAGGCAAGCACATCTTCAGTGCCAGCTTTTGCCATCCTCATCTTCTCAACTCCAAGATCTGCACGCAAGGTGCACAACTGTAGTATGAGTACTACCTACTCCATGTACTCAGCAAGTATCATATCTAACCTCGGTGAGCTAATAGAACCAAGAATTAAAAATGGTACTCGCTATCACCTGTACAATACATAATTCCAACAAGTACATAATAGTGGTATGATCAAATCATGAAATAACAGATAAAACCACCTTGGTGCACATAATTTTTTTAACGTACTCCGATCAGTCAATAACCCGACATATAAGGAAGATATGCATATAAATCTAGTAAACAGCCAAGAACATTGCAAGTAAAGATGAAATGCAATAACCAAATATCAAACAATCTATCGCGTGCGTGGAATCCGATCCAAATAGAAATCATATCACGACTCTAAGGCCCATATCAAAATATCAGTAATTGAACCACACCAATATCCAACTCTCTCAGAGCTCACATCAACCAAAAACCTGTCGGCTTCTCACAATCCGCATGTAGACCATCAAGAAGGCACATGAGAGGGTGACCCTAGGGGGATGTATCCATATTCACACGCACCATGGACAACTCACGTAGTATCATCCTGGCGTGGTCACATGCTCAATATCATAATCCGTCCGGCGTGGTCACAAGTTCAATATCACTGATCTGCCCCACATGATCACATGCTATATCACAATCCGCCCGGCGTGATCACATACTCAATATCACAATCCGTTTGGTGTGGTCACAGGAACAATATCATAATTTACCCAGCATGGTCACATGAACAATATCACAATCTGCTCGATGTGATCAAATGCTCAATATTACAATCTGCCAGGTGTGGTCACAATCACAATATCACAATCCGCCCTGTGTGATCACAAGCACAATATCACAATTCACTCAGTGTGGTCATAGACACAGTATCACAATCCACCTGATATTGTCACAAGCACAATATCACAATTTGCTCGGCGTGGTAATGGACTACCAGTCCAATCCATATCACACATAAAGAAGATATGCAAGAATACATGTACATGATCAAAGAATATCAAATTTCATACTTATAGACTAGTGTAAGTGACATGCTAAGGTGTATACATGTACTAGTGTGACATCATAGCTCAAATTAGGTAAATACATCTCAAAATAGCAACTATCAGGTTCAAGCAGAAGATTAACCTCTATGTAACCTTAAACATGGCTCAAATAGTTCAAAACAGGGGTACAAGTAAGAGAAACATCACAATATGAATCTTATCAATTAATTCAATTCATATCATAGCCTAAGCGATACCCCGAGAATGGATCATACCCGGGTGCTCGCATATGGGATTAGCCCCATACATGTGAGCTACCCATAGCATGTAGCTATCACAAATAACTCAGATATCTAGTGCCTTAACCAAGTTTAGGTAAGATACTTACCTCAAACAAGCCAAATCAATAGTCTAGAAGCGCCATCCCGCACGAATCAACCTCCGAACGGATCAAAACTAGCCAAAAGCAACTCAAAAATATCAAATAATGCCAAAGGAATCAAACCCAAACAATAAAAGTCGAATCTTTAATCAAATACTCAAAGTCAACCAAAAGGTTACCCCGGGCCCGTACATCAAAACTTGACAAAACTTACAAAATTCAACAACCCATTTGAATAATAGTCAAACTATACTAATTTCATTCAACTCCGACTCCGGATCGATGTTCAAATCTCAAATATTCACTTTAGAAAAGTGTAGAAAAACTCCCAATTTCTCTTTTAAATTCATCAATCAAATGTCAAAAATTAACGATGGAATCCTGTCATCTATAACAACCCAGCCCACTAGTGATATTGTCCGCTCTAGGTCTAGGCTCTCACGGGTTTAAAATGTGTCACTACGGTCTAACGCCTATTTACTTATATACCCAGTATCTCTCCTATGTTTTGTCAGTGTGGGATTCTCCTAGGATGTCACATAAAACCTCCTTAAGGACTCAGCGTCCTCGCTGACTTTTGTTCCACCACCGTTCAAGGTTGTATGCGGAATGGCTCTGATACCATCTGTAATAGCCCAGCCCGCTAGTGATATTTTTCTCTTTGGGCCTAGGCCCTCACGGGCTTAAAATGAGTCAGTAGGGTTTAAGGCATGTTTACTTATATATCCAGCATCTCTCCCATGTTTTGTCAATGTGGGATTCGCCTTGGGTGTCACATAATCAAATCTGACTCAAAAATCGCCCAAATTCAAGCTCTAAACTCAAATTGTGATAAATGAAAAAAACCCTCAAAATATAAGCTTCTGCCTAGTTATTTCCGCATTTGCGTACAAGACACGCACCTGTGCGCTCGTATTTACGATCCACAATCTCGCACTTGTGACTTCAACTTACCAGAACGAAAATTGCACCTGGGCAAAAGATACTGCATCTATGACATTGCAGAAGCTCAAATACTATTACAAATGCGGACACTCACCTGAAGCCTCATTCCTGTATCTGCGATCTATATACCGCCGATGCGATCACGCACCTGTGTTTGCTCACCCGCAAAAGAGAAACACCTAACCAAGCCACAACCTTGCAGAAGCGACCCAAACCTCGCAGAAGCGATATTCGCTTCTGCTTTTTAACATGCGCAAATGCGAAACACCGGGACCAAGTCTGCCCAAAAACATAAAAATGATATGAAACTCACCCGAGCACCTTGGGACTCCATCCGAACATACTAAAAATTCTCAAAACATAAAGCGGACCTACTCGAAGCCACAAATCATCCGTAACAACATTAAAACCACGAATCACACCTCAAATCAAGCTCAATGAACTATTTTAAATTTCAAACTTCCATACTTAAGCCAAACACATCTAAACAACTCGGAATTACCTCAATTTTTGCACACAAGTTTCAAATGACATAATGAACATATTCCAACTTCCGAAACAACAATTCAAATCTGGTATCATCAAAGTCAACTCCCGGTCAAACCTATGAACTTTCCAAGCCTTCAATTCCAACCTTTGCTAATTATGGCCAAAACCTTCTAGAAACATCCAAATGCAAATCCGGGCATATGCCCAAGTCTTAAATCACCATCAATACCTAACAGAACCATCAAAACTCCGATCCGAGGTCACATACACAAAAGTTAAATATGGTCAATTCTTCCAACTTAAAGTTTCTAAATTGAGGATCATTCTTCCATATAAATCGTGAACCACTTGAAAATCAAAACCGACAATACACACAAGTCATAATATACCACATGAAGCTACTCATGAACTCAAACCACCAAACTGAATGCAAATGCTCAAAATGATTGGTCGGATCGTTACATTCACCCCCTTAAATATAAGTTCGTCCTCGAATGTGCCAAGAGTTGTTCCAAAGCCATCAAATCACTGTATAACCTCATCATAGACATAAACATGGGTGATCCCACGTCACCCCAATCTATTTAAGCCTGACAACACAACCTAACTGGAGATCCTTAGTTCAACCTTACTCCATAAACCTTAGAACCCAAATCCCCAACATTTGAAACTCATTATAAGACCTGATTCTTGCATCTATACACTGTACAAGTGTGAACAAGCTGTATCAATTAATAAACATATTCCAAGACATAATTACATTATATACCACATAACTCAAATACTTATAGCAATAATTATTGACCATAATAGCTGCTCAATAATAAATCCGGTACCGGTAACAAACCTCATATCAACTAAAACCTTATTCTGCACCTCCATATACTGCCAATGATGAATGAAATACGTAGAAACTCATAACCACTCATCAAATCAATAAGTCGTGGAGCTCTCTCACCCGATAAGAACCATAACTATATTCTAAGCTGACTAGTGACTTTATTCTTCCGAGCATACCTTAATAAAATCTGGTAGCACTCATTCCAGGTCCAATAACCAAATCTTGTCCAGTACAAGTTGTCGACCGACATGCCACAACACTACCACCTCAAGCCATATACCGTGCACCAAATAAGAAACAACTCGAATGTACCCAACGATGGAAAGAGAAACAAATGAAGGAACCATCCTGTAAGATGAAAGACCCACGAAGCGAAATGCTATGAAACAATCACACAAAGGAGAAACAAAACACACAAAACAAGCACAATGATCATTTTCTAACATAACTCCACTACGAAATGTGACCCAATCCGAACACTGGTCCACATTGACTATCTCAAGCCATGATGCTCACAGTCAACTACCATATGCATTGCAACAAAAAATACGCAACGTTCATGACCATAACCATGGAGAAACGAATAGCACAATACACCACAAATAGGAAAACCCCAACCAAGGCGCAATCAACCGTTCAACACCCTAAAAGCCATCTCATTCGAATTCCTCCACAATGCTCAAACAGATTCGCATCATGTGTGTAAATAGCCAACAATATCACAACACATCATACCATAGAAGAGTAACAAATGGAACATATTAAACATGAATATGACCAATTCTGACTAGAAGACACACACCTAAATAATAGCCCCGCTGAGTCAACAAATTCGACCCGGTGTAGAATGCACGTCCTAATTAGGCATACCAATGGGACCCCAAATACACTCCGCTCATCCACAAATAATTACATAACCCTCCAAAAGTCCACAATAGCCTAACCATAACCCGTACTATCAGTTGTCTAACTTTGGACATACCTTCACAGTCCGCAATCAAGAAATAATCTGCCTTTGAGAACTCTCAGTCTCCAAATCCCTAGAATACTAGAATTACCATGTCCCACCCTAACTCGAGCACTCAAGTTCCTGACACATCCCTCGTACAGAATCACCTCACAAGAAATACTTTCATAATTCTTCTATGCCATATAGCAAAATATGAATATCAGTAGGCGATCACTGTAATATCAGTCAAGTATCCACAAGTTAAAACATAATGCGACTTTATGAAATGTACACTTTTCTCAGGTAATACCAAATAGTACTAGCATTATTCTAAGCATCTGAAACCGTCTATGTTGTCTAGAACTCATGATCTTGCTTTCGAACATAATCTCAACCTCGTACATGTAAACCTCAATCCCACATGTCGTACCGTATCTATCATGCCATCATATGAACCTGCGAGAATCCCCATTATCAACTTTCAATCGCAAGCAGGATACACATTCCGTCATCTAGAAAATTTCTACTTGACCCCCACCCAAGAGAAAATCACTACCCATTCCTGTAAAAAAACATTCGGCCCAAGCCATGGTCAAAACCTTCTAGAACTCTTTTAAACCCATTTACACATAGCCAATCCCTCAGAACTGAATCCCTCTAACTCAACCAAGTCATGCAGATTGCCAAACCCAAAAGCATTGCCACAACACACCTACAATGCCTTGCCACACCAAAAGAACCAAAAGAATCGATCGTATCTATACCATGCCAACCCGAATCACTACCAAGATTACCCATTCTTTGAATTCCTCTCGACTTGCCTTCACCTTAACACTTCTCCTTGCCTGTATACTGTGATACTTAACCCAAAGCTCACCACGAGAGATCCTAACAGGAAATCACGTCGTCTTAAGACCTATAAGCCACTATATTCCCTCTGAATCACCCAATAGTATCGCAACAGATATACCCACTCTGAAGAGATCTTCTGTGAATCTAAAGCTTTGTCTTTAAATTTTCTTATACCGAAATGGAGAATCACTAATAATACAAAAATACTGCAAGTCCCGACACCATTCAATGCAAATCTCAGATCTCAGCCATGCAAATTTGGGAAATTCTCAAGTACCACATATGAATCTTGAACTCATTAGAACTTTCTCAAAGTCATTCACTTTGCTCTAATCTCCAATACACCGCTAAGATGCTCCGAATGACTTGTACTACGTTAACACACAAACACCTCAAGAAGTAACCCACATCTCTTTAAGCAACTAAGTGAGTCCTCGCAGAAGCGACTCAAACCTTGCAGAAGCGAATAACCAGAACCAGGTCTGTCCAAAAATATTAAAATGATCTGAAACTCTCCCCGAGCTCCTTTGGGCTCCATCCAAACATACCAACAAGTCTTAAAATATAACGCAGACCTTCTCGTGGCCTCAGTCGCACATAACAACTTCAAAATCATGAATCACACCTCAAATCAAGCTTAATAAACTATTTCAAATTTCCAACTTCCATACTTATGCCGAACACATTTAAACAACTCAGAATCACCTCAATTTTCGCACACAAGCTCCAAATGATATAAAAAATAAATTCCAACTTCCAAAACCGTTAAATTGCCAACCGTCACCAATTAATAAGGCCAAAACCTTCTAGAAACATCCAAATGCAACGGGCATACGCCCAAGTCTAAAATCAACGCTCGTACCTAAAGAAACCATCAAAACTTCGATCTGAGGTCACATACACAAAAGTCAAAATTGGTCAATTCTTCAATCTTAAAGTTTCCATATTGAGAATCATTCTTCTTAATAAATCTCTAACTACTCAAAAATCAAAACCGATGATACACACAAGTCATGATACACCACATGAAGCTACTCATGACCTCAACACTGAACTGAATACAAATTCTCAAAACAACGACCGGGTCGTTATACCTATATTCCTACAATATTGAATCTATCATGAACGAATATAATAGGATATTCAACTAAGCAATATTGTTAGGTATATTTCTATCTTAACCGAAAAATGGCTTTAGAAACAAGCTTTATTTAATTTTACTCTAATCTAAACATGTCTTTTTCAAGCATAGCATAGATAGTGGGGTGAATTGATATTTACAATAATTTACAAGTTAAAACAAGAATTAATGTAATAACCGTGAGATGATAATTCAAATTGACGAAGATGTAATTAATAAATATCAATATTCATTCCAACCACAACCCTAAAAACATAGAGTGCTTAGCCACTCATATTTGTAGTAACAATTAATCAGGTATTTTACATTAACAAATAAAAAAGAAAGGATGAAGCAATGAATAAATCTATGATTTTTCCCTCCAAAAGTGTTCCACACTGTAAGCCTCCAAATATTATCCAACCCCTCACTAATCACGTTTGGGAAGCATTTATAGACTAAGATCGGAGTCTCCAAGTCTAAAACCTAGTAGGACTGGGGGGGGGGTACTAGGCGCCTGACCTCACGAGGCCAGGTCTGGGGCGCGCTTGGAGCCTCGTGAGGCCAGGCCTAGCGTGATCTTTTGGTGGCCCTAAGCCAGGCGTCTCTTGATCTAGCGCCTGGTCTTAAATTTTCGCCTTTGCGTGATCTTTTCTTGTATTTACGTCACCCTTTTGTGCAACCTTCACTTGTCTTTATATTCCAATGATTCTACACATAAAAAAGCTTAATTAAGCTCAAACTTCGCACATATTAATATCAAAATACCAAAATTAAAGGTAATCAATGCACTAAAAATATAGAATTATAACAAACCTAACTTGCTTAATATCTTTGTTATGTCATTTATATTTTTTTTCCTTTACTTAATTTTCTTTACGTTGTACTAGAATAGTAGGATGGATCTTTATTCTGGACATCTTTTTGTTTCCTAGATTCATAACCTTATAAAAAGTAAAAATATTTAGAGAGTTTTTCTTAAGTCTTATGCAAGTTCACATGTTATCACGTTTTAACTTCTACTAGCGATGTGCAAGTTTGCATGTTATCGCATTCTAATTTTTACTAGCGAATCTTATATGATATTTAAAAAAATAAAAATTAACCGAACCGTGTCGATATTGAAGGAAAACATATTTGATTGGGACGGTTTCAAAAGTTTAAGTTTTGTTATACAAAATAGAGTAATCGAAAAACTGTTAGAATAATCGACCAAGCCGAACCTTTGATACCCCTACATATTGTCCTCCTAAAGGACTGATCTTTTAATATTATTTTTATGTTTTACTTTATAGTAAAAAAAAAAAAAACTTTTTTTGGTATTATATGATCTACATTAGTATTTTTCACCAAGAACACATAGTTCCTTAATTTCAAAAGCTTTAAATTTTCGGGTAAAGTTGGAGGTTAATAATTAATAATAATTATTAAAATTATTTAAATGTTAATAATTTATACTTGACTTTGTAGTTTAAACACTAATTTACTGATTTGACTAATAAATCTCAAAATTTTATTATAGGTCCTTAGAAAGCATTGAATAAGACAAAATGGATCTTCTTGATATTGGAAATGATTACATCATGAATCAAAGATGGGGGATGCACAATCCATTCCATCGCATCAGACAAAGAACTCGCGGCCCTAGCTAACATATGGGCACAGTGGTTCGCGGACCTTTTAACAAAAGACAAAGAAATAGATGTAAAATCGCACATGAGTATTTTACAATCTTGCACAATAATATCAAAATAAAGAGTTGCCAGTATCGGATCTTTCCAAAGCTTGCTTGGCCAAAAGACAATCCATCACAATAGTAATAGGAGATATGTGATGCTACATTTTCAACCAACTCAAGGCTTCACGAATTGTTAGAATTTCAGTCGTTACTGCATCATGTGAAGCTTTCAATGGAGTACTAAAATTTCCATGATTGTCGCAAATCAACATACCAGCCCATGCCCATCCGAGTTAACATCATAGGAAGCATCAATGTTGCATTCAACGTACCCGGATCAGGGTGAAACCACTTAACAAAGAATTCTAGCCCAGCCACAGAATAAATATTATGATGAGATCGCGTCGAAATCCACTCTTTCAAAAAACAACTGGCGCTAAGAATGATAGTCTCCGGTTGTATAGTTTTGCCATTCCAAACCAAATTGTTGCGGGCATTCCATATCTAGCCTCCTGCAATTTTTCACTCGTGAAAACTTCTACTAGCTCCGTGAAACATTCCATGAATGAGGTTCCCACTGGTCGCCACCCCATAGAAGATTTAAGCCATGCTAGTTTTGCCGCATTGTACATAACTAAATAGTACATGCTAGGTTGAAGGCATGCTGGACGTATATTGCTTTGAAAAACTTTTCTAGAGAATAAATTTTCATCAGTTGGTAAAACTCTTTTCAATGCCCGCCAAGTAAAATTTACAACCTTTGGTGGGGCATTTTTAAAGTCCAGAGTTTATTCCAAGTGTTACCATCCGAACTAGGAATACTATTATTTTGTAGCACCAAGTAATCACTCCTAACAGCATAGTTTCCTTTTCTATCTAACCTCTAAATCCAAATATCATCACGGAGATTTAATCCCAGAGGAATGTGTTTGATACAATTTATCTCCTCGACAGTAAAGAGGGTTTCCAAGAGCTGTAGATTTCATGTTTTTATATCTTCATCTATCAAGTCCGCCACAAAAAGATTCATGAATTCATCATTTGGAATACTTTGTATAAACATGGATTGCCCCGTTGGTAGCCATGGATCATGGTAGATTTGTGTATCAAGCCCATTTCCAATCTTTTTCACACACCCTTTCTGAAGGAGATATTTTGCTGCACAGAGAGAACGCCAGATAAAGCTAGGATTTGATCCCTCGCCCGCAGTAAGAAAAGTCAGAGTTTCAAAAATATTTAGCCTTGAGGACACGGATTACAAGAGCACATGGCCTTGTCAAAATTCTCCAGACTGTTTTGGCCACTAGCCGTATTGGTATGTTGAAGTCTCCGAAATCCCATACCACCCTTACTTTTCTATTTACTAAGGCGCTCCCATGAAATTCATTTTATTTCAGACGCCTCACTATCTCCGCTGCACCACCAAAATTCATTCATAGCACATTCAATAGTATGGCTGTACCAATAGGCACTGACATTAGATAGTTCGGAATTGTCGTTACAACTGTTTTCAGTAAAATCTCCTTTCCTGTTCTTGACAGTATTGCTCGTTACTATAAGTGAAAATTTTAAAATTATGACAACCATGTAGAGTTTGTGAGTTATATAACATTATAGATAGATTAAATATACCATAAAATTCTATCAGTTTGTCATAATTTTTCTTTGGATTAAAACTGAAATTAGACGAACTTTCACCGTTGCTGTTGCTAAGGTGTATTTGAATCTGGGGCACTTATTTTAAGAAAATTCAAAAATGGGTATATTAGTTAAGGACCGACACCTTATGGAGACATTCCTGTAAATCACCCTCACAAAATGTAAGTATTACTTCCTTCGTTTTAATCTATGTTTGGTGGTATCTGACTGGATATGGAGTTTAAAAAAAAAAAATTACTTTTGAAATGTATAGTCTAAGATAAGTCATAGGCATTTTTGTAACTAAAATTTATTTTATTAAGGATAAAATAAAAAATTTAGAGTCAAATTATTTCTAAATGAGAAAGTATGTCTTTTTAAATGCTAAGAAAAGTATGACACATAAATTTAGAAAAAAATAGTTATTTATTTTAATTTATATGACATATAATTCATTTTAGAATGTGCTTACATGTTCGAGGATATAGTCTATTTCTTCACGACTTTTTGTAACGACCTGATCGACCGTTTTGTGTATTGCAGCCTCGTTCCCTATTTATTGCCTCTTCTATGTTCATTTGAGGTTTTGTGACTTTCCTGGGTGGTTGTTCTGGTTTCGAGGATGTTTCGTAGTGAGTTGAGACGCTTAGTCTCAAGGTTGGAGCCTAAGTTGGAAGAGTTGATCGGAGTTTGATTTTTATGTAGACGACTCCGGAATAGAGTTTTGATGGTTCCAATAGCTTCGTATGGTGATTTTGGACTTAGGCGTATGTGTGAATATAAATTTGGAGGTCCATAGGTTGGTTTGAGGCTTTTTGGTGAAAGTTGCAAAGTTGAAGGCTTGGAAGGTCGAGAGGTTTGACATACAGTTTTCTTTATTGGTATCAGGTTCGGATTTTAGTTTCGCCAAAACGGTTAGGTCTGTTGTGTCACTTGGGGATAGTGTGCCAAATTTGAGGTAATTCATAATTGATTTAATATGGTTCGACATTAGTTTTAGAAGTTGGAAGTTCATTAGTTTCATTAGGTTTGAATTGGGGTGCGATTCGTGGTTTTGATGTTGCTTGATGCCATTTGAGGCTTCGAGTAAGTTTGTATTGTATTTTAAGACTTGTTGGTATGTTCAGATTGGGTCTCTGAGGCCTCGGGGATGTTTTCGGATAGTTAACGGATCATTTGGACTTGGTGATGATTTTTGATGGTTTATGGCTTCTGGTGTAATCGCATTTGCAGTGGGTTTGGCCGTAGATGCGGAGCTGCAGGTGCGGATGAAGGGTCGCATAAGCAAAATGGGAAGCTCCAGTGGAAGTTTGCAGATGTGGACCTTGGACCGCAGGTGCAGTAAGGCGAGGGCAAGTGTGGAAGGTGAGTTGGGCAGGGGAGTCAACAAAAGCGGACGAAGGTGCACAGAAGCGCATCTGCAGGTGTGAGGGCCTAACCACAGAAGAGGTAGGTCGGGACTTATGTGAAGTGCACAGATGCACATTTTGACCATAGAAGCGGTCCCGCAGAAGTGGAAATTTGGAGTGCAGAAGCGGACATTTGGAGCGCAGGAGCGGGATCGTTGGGCAAGATTATAAATCGAAGGGTTTGAGTGTTTTCTCATTTTGAGAGGTTTAGAACTCGACCAAGGGCAACCTTTTAGAGGGATTTTTCTACAATTGTAGAGATAAGTGAAGTTTAATCACTTTTGTTAATGAATATTAATTACCCATTGATTATTACACCTAGTTGATGTGAATTTGAAGTGAAATTTGGGGATTATAGATCATGGTATTGGAGAGAGAGTTTTGGTGATTTGATGGTTCACTTGTGGATAAAATTAGTATAGTCGGACTTGTAATTGAATGGGTGTTCGAAATTCGTAAAATTTATTAGGTTATGGGGTGCGGGCCTAGGGTTGACTTTGCATATTTGATTCAAGACTTTAGCTTTATCATTTTGAATTGTTTTTTATGACTATTATTGAAGGTATTAAGTTATTTTGGCTAGATTCAAGCCGTCCAAAGTTTGATACGGAGGGAAGGACTTGTTAAATGAGTGATTTGTCTTGCTTGAGGTAAGTATCTTATCTAAACTTGGTTGAGAAACTAGTTGCTGAATTATTTATGATAACTAGGTGCCATGAGTGCGCATATGTGTGGGGTTTGAGCTCGTGTGGGAGCATCGGGAAATTTATCTATGCTCGGGGTAGTGCTTAGGCTACGATATTGCCTAGAATTGACTGTTTAGCTTTGATTTATAATGTTTCTCATATTTGCAACCTTGTTGTGAACTATTTGAGCCATGTTTGAGGTTACATAGACGCTAATGCCCTGAATGAACTTGATAATTGCTATTTCTGTGATAAAATTGTTGATTTGAGTTGTGATAGCACTTTTACATGCCTACACTTTAGCATGTCATTTACACCACTCAAGTAGCATGAGATTTATTATTCATTCATCATATACATGTATTCTTGTATATTTGCTTCTGTGTGATATGATTCGGACTGGATGCATGTGACCAGACCAGACAAATTGTGTTGTTATGTGTGTGATCATACCTAACGGATTGTGTTATTATGCATGTGACCATGCTTGACAGATTGTACTATTATTCGTTTGACCACACCGGACGGATTGTACTATTATGCATGTGACCACGTTGGGCTGGTAACACGTTGAATTGGCCGTGTATGCGTGTAGATATGGATCCATCCCCCTGGGGTCACCCTCTCATGTTTCTCTCTTGATGGTGTACACACAGATGTTGAGAAAACTGATCAATGGTTTGGTACGGATAAGGAAAGGTTGAGAAAAATTTGACCAGTGTTTATTTTGGATTTGCATTTCATCTTTACCTGCAATTTCCGTGGTTATTTACCTGACCCATTTGCATATCTTCCTTATATGCCGTATCATTCACTAAACAGAGTACTGGAGTAATTATGCACACACAGAGATAATTCTTTCTATGCTTTATACTTATTCACATTACTATTATGTACTTGTTGGATTTATGAAACGATACACGTTATAGTAAGTATCATTTATAGTTCTTCTTCTTTTACCTCGCCGAGATTAATTATGATACTTCCTGAGAATATTGGTCAATTATACTCATGCTACACTCTACTCTTAATTGTGCAAACCCAGGTGTCGGACCTAGACATCAGTAGCCGAGGCTAGTAGCAAGTTAATTGTTGAGAGAAAAGGTAGAACTGCATTCTTGACTGTTGTCTTGGCTTCTCTTTTCTTAAGTATTGTTGTCTTTATTTTAGACAGTATTGTACTTGGTCAAATTCGACTTGTATTTTCGTATTAGAGCTCACGACTCTGTATTTACTAGTGTTGGGGGATCTATCATGTATTAGCGGTATTTTGTTATATTGAGGTTTCAAACTTAAGTTATTTCTATAAATTTTGTTATTTTGATTTTTTTTAGTTATGTCCAACTTGTCTAGCAAGTGTGTTAGGCGACAGCACGACGGATTGAGATTTTGGGTCGTAACACTTTGATAACATTTAAGAATTTAAATTGGTAATCTATTCAAATTTTATTTTGATGTGATGTTTTCTTTCTCTAACTAATTGTTCATTGGTATTTTAATATTTGATTTCATGATCATTAATATAGGAGTATAAGTCAAATTAACTTTCTAAAATTTATATCCAGTAGCTGAGTTGGTCACCTTTTGGGGTGGCTATTAGAATTTAGCTTATTTAAAATTGTAATGGCAAAGTACCACTGATACAATTGAATTGATATGTTTTTGCCCAACTAAAATACGAAACTGAACTCCAGTAATCGATTCTGGAGTTTGAAACTTTGACAAATGGAACCCCAATAAATTATGTTGATTTTTCGGTTCGTACTGTACTTCAAAAACTTTGAACATTTACTATCCGAACACCATGAACGATTCCTGGATTTTGAACCTTTACTAGTGCAAAATCCAGAAAAATCTAGGCATAATTCATGATTTTTGAATTCACATTATATTTCAGTAAAATAAGTAAAACGTAGCCTACGGAAGTATGCACGTATTTTTGTTAGAAATTGGTAATAGCTATTTTTTAGGTTGGCTATTAAAGCTTAGTTGTATTATAAATTGTCATGGTAAAATAGCCACTCATTAATGCGGAAATACAAGTATGGACAAAAATACCTCTATCTAAAACTCGAAACACTTCTAGAAACAATTACTGGACTTTGCATATTTATAAGTTTAAAATTCAGTAATTGTTCTTGGAGTTTGAATGGGCTGAAGCAGTAGCTCTCAATTGTTGAATTATAATATGAATTCAAAAATCATAAATTGTTCATGAATTTTCCTAGATTTTGAACTAGTAAAGGTCCAAAAATCAGTAATTTTTCATGGATTTTATACTTAAAGGTTAAAAATTGATGAAGTATAATGTGAATTTAAAAATCATGAATCATTCCTGAATTTTACACTAGTTAAGGTTAAATTTGTTGAAGTATAATGTGAATTTAAAAAGCATGAATCGTTCCTGGATTTTACACCTGTTAAGGTGCAAAAATCAGTATTTTTTTTTTTCTGGATTTTATATTTAAAATTTATAATTGTTGAAGTATAGTATGAATTTAAAAACCATGAATCGATCCAGGATTTTCCTAGACATTGCATTAGTAAAGGTTTAAGATAAGCAATTTTTTTCTAGATTTTGTATTTAAAGGTTAAAAATTATTGCAATATAATGAATCCAAATATCATGAATAATTCTTGGATTTTCCTGGATTTTGCACTAGTGAAGAGTGAAAAATCAGGAATCGTTCATGGAGTTTGGATTTTATACAGTGAAGGTTCAAAATTCTCAAGATTTTATAAATTCCAACATAGTTTACTGTGGTACCATTTGTCAAAATTTCGAACTCTAGTACTAATTACTGGAGCTTTATTTCGTATTATATTTGGGAGCAAATATGTAAATTTAACCGGAACGTGATTTTGGATATTCTCTATTCTATTCTTTTCACTATAAAGTACCACTTATATTGGTTAAGTTTTTGTATCTTGGTTCTAATTTCAATATTTTCTTTTCATACGTTTAAGATTAATTATCCCTTTTTCTTTTCTTTTGGTTATATATTACCCTATAAGGTTTTTCGTTGTAGGAATAGATTGTCCTGTCCTCACTAATTCTTATTTGCTCCAAGGTTATTCATGTTGTGAGGTTTGATGACAAATACAAATGTCAAAACGGAAGAAACGGAGAATGCATTCATAGTCACGCAAAATAAAAAGGGGAACTAATAATTAATGATAAAATAAATTATCGCAAGAGTGAACACCGTTATCAAAATGTAAAATCTTTTAGGTTAGCCGTTTCCGGTATTTGTTCTTTTCTTGGACTCTAACATCTTGTTTGGAAGGTTGTTATTAGTAAGATCCCTCTGTAACAACGTTTCTATATAACAATTACGTTCTTCAAAACTGATTTTTTAAGTTATATTTTACCTCTTTATAACAATTTTTTTAACCTATAACAACAACAACCATTTTTATAGCAGAACACTCTTTATAAAATTACCCCCTATACCAGACATATGAAATCTTTAACGTTACTAATAATGATTCTAAAGAGATGCACACAATATTTTTCATTGAACAAAGTTTTTATTTTGCATAAGACATAAGATTTCAAGATTTGTACATGATATCTTTTCCATTGGAAAAATACCAAAATATACTTAAATAGAAGAATTAATTGTCAAGCTCTTAGATTATCTTCAAGGGAAGTCTATTGGATATTTTTTTTTTTTTTGATGAATTTGGACAAAAGTATTCGCCAATTCAAGAGTTATATCGCTAGTAAGATAATAAGATCTACAAAACAAACTGTAATTACAAAGTTCTTCCATTAATTTTGAAAGAATTTATTTTCCTAAGTAGCTTTAAAGTGTGTGCCTTAGAGTTTAAATCTTTATATGTTTAGTTATAAATTTATTAGTAATATATTATCTATGCTCAATATTTAACAAGTGAAATATGCATATCTTTTGAGATTTTAAATTTGAATAACTTTCTTATCTTTTATATGTAACATTGTAACGACCCAACTGATTGTTTTGAGAGTAGTAGCCCCGTTCCCTCAGTTACTGCATGTTTTATGCTTAATAGTTGCTATGTGACTTGTCGAAGTTAGCTGGTTAGAGTCCGAAGATGTTTCGGAATGAGTTGAGACACTTAGTCTCAAGGTTGGAAGCTTAAATTGAAAAGGTTGCCGGATATTGACTTGTGTGTGAATGATTCCGGGTGGAGTTTCGACAGTTCTGTTAGCCTTGTCAGGTGATTTTGGACTCAGGAGCATGTCCGGCTAGTGATTTTGAGGTCCGTAGTTGAATTAAACTTGAAATCGCGAAAGTTGAAAATTGGGAAGTTTGACCGAGAGTGGACTTTCTTGTTACCAGGCTCGGATTGAGGTTTCGGGAGTTGCAGTAGGTCTGTGGTTTCATGTGTAAATTGTGTGCAAAATTTGAGGTCAATCAGATGTGATTTTGTAGGTTTCTTCGTCGAATGTGGAAGTTAGAAGTTCAAAAGTTCATTAGGCTTGAATCGATGCGCGATTCGTGGTTTTAGCGTTGTTTGATGAGATTTAAAGGCTCGACTAAGTTTGTATCGTGATTTAGGACTTGTTGGTATATTTGATTGAGGTCCCGGGGATCTCGGGTTGGTTTTAGATGGTTAACGGATCGAACTTGGCATTCGAAAGATTGCTAAAGCGCCAGCTCTGGTGCAATCGCACCTGAGTAATTTTGATTTGCAGGTGCGAGCTCGCAGAAGTGAGCAGGGGAGCGCAGAAGCGACCTGGGAATGGGAGTGTGGCAGTCGCAGGTGCGAGGGGATTTCCGCACCCGCATGGTCGCAGATGCGACATGTTTGGCACAGAAGTGGTGTTGGCCAGCTGGGGTCTGTGCGCAGGTGCGATGGAATTTCCGCACCTGCGAAAGCGCAGATGTAGAGGAAGCATCGCAGAAGCGAAGTAGGGCCTGTGAGGCATGTTCGCAGAAGTGGAGGAAATTTCACAAAAGCGGAACCGCATGTGCTGTTAAGTGATCCGCAGAAGCGAAAAGGCTGGGCAGTGTATTAAAATCGAGGGCTCCATGATTTTCATTATTGTTTTGGAGATTTCAAGATCGGCTTTGGAAATTTTTGAGATGGATTTCAAAGGGATTCTTGAGGGCCACTTGTGGTTGTTTTATTCAATAGTTATGTTTCCCCGTTGAATTTCCCACCTAGTTTGTGTGTTTTTGAGGTGTAATTTTTGGGGTTGAGCTAGGATTTGGGGAGTTTTATTTGGGGATTTGAGTGAGGATTTGGTGTTGAATTTTGGTAAATTTGGTATGGTTAGACTCGTGGTTGAATAGGCTTCCAGATTTTGTAGCTTTTATTGGATTTTGAGACGTGGGCCTAGGCTAGCTTTTGAGTTGACTTTTTGACTTTTGATTAAGAACTTAGTATTTTCCTATT
This sequence comes from Nicotiana paniculata, assembly GCA_005239505.1. Lineage (NCBI taxonomy): Eukaryota > Viridiplantae > Streptophyta > Magnoliopsida > Solanales > Solanaceae > Nicotiana > Nicotiana paniculata. The sequence goes on from ML334658.1 coordinate 22,317, forward strand.
GAATTGATTCATTTAGTTCATGTTGATTGTATCGAACTGATTGTGTCTAGATTCGAAGCATTCAGAGGCCGTTTCGCGAGGCAAGGGCTTGTTTGAGTAGAATTTTACACAATTCGAGTTAAGTAACACTTCTAACCTTGCTTTTGAGGGTATGTAACCTCAAATTTCGTGTTATGTGATTAATATTGAGGTAACACACATGCTAGGTGACGGGCGCGTGGGCGTACACCATAGAAATTATAATTTAGTCGATTCCTAGAAACGCGTGTTGGTCCTAGTGAAGTTTGTTTTGATGATTGAAAAAGGAACTCAAGCATGAACCATGTCCATACACAATGTACACAGACATGGGCAGATTCAAGTATAAGTGGTGCACGTGAAGGAGATAAGCTTAAGTTGTCATATCTGATATCTCCGGATCAAAATGGCTGCACAAATGATAAGGAGAAGGACTCCTCACATGAGAGAACTCGATCCTAGATAAGGGAGGATTTAGAAGCTGAAGATAACTCGAACTCTTCCACTAAGGATGAGTAAAGCATTAGACTTCTAGTTATTCATATTCTATAAACTCTATAATTGCAGGATGTTCTCATTTTACATGTACACACAAACGTTGGAGTTAAACGTGAGTTGAGAGTGAAATAGCAAGGCATTTTGCAAACAATTCTAGTGTGATTCAAGTGCGCGAACCTGGAGCTACATGAACGAGATAGAAGAATCGGTTTTAGGTGTCTGTCTTTTGTTTTAGTTTCATTGTAGTAGGTGTTTTCAAATTGTACCTTTCAGCTTTTTCTAGAGGAAATTGTATTAGGTACTCTGAGTATTCAAGTTAGATTTAACTTGAAGTTGTCGCAACAGTTAGAGGCTGGTTGCTACAATGGGATTAGAGGTAATCCTTAAGTTTACAAAGAGTTTTGTAAATGCTGTTTTGGATCAGTGATTTAGTGAAGTGTTGGAAAAAATACTACTGAGTAGTAGGTCGTGATTTTTTCACCTTCTGAGCCAGGTGTTTTCCACGTAAAAATACTTGTGTTCTTTACTTTACGCATTTACTATTTTCACAACAGTAGTATGAGGAACACATAGAAGAACCAGGTCCTTCTATAATCTGTGCATACAAAAATTGGATACCACACAATTCACCCCCCTTTCGTGTGACATTGAAGTATAAAACATCATATGGTATCAGAGCAGGTTCTCCTCGAAGAGGCTTACACCTTCGGAGAAGATCAACATGAGTGCTCCACCTGGAAATCGGGAAGGGAAATCCACTGCTAGGTCACCACTCTTTAATGGCCTGTACTACTCTTGGATGAAAAATAGGATGAGAGATCACATTATAGAAGAGGACTATGAGCTATGGGACATTGTCACCGATGGTCTATTGGCTACCTTGAAGAAAAATGCTGAAGGAGCAGATGTTCCAAAGACAAGAGCAGATTGCACTGCTGAGGATTTGGAGAAATGGGAGAAGAACGCTAAATCCGAGAAATGGATTGTTTTTGGACTTCGGCTAGATGATTACAACAGAACCCAAAGTTGTACCACTGTTAAGCAAATTTGGGACACATTGCAAGTGGCTCATGAAGGAACACCTCAGGTGAAGAGATCCAGAGGAAATCTATTGTATTCTCAATATGAAAACTTTATTATGAAGGAAGGAGAAACAATTCAAGATATGTACACAAGGTTCACTACACTAACAAATAAGCTAAAGTCTCTTGGAAGGATTATTCTTGAAGAAGATAGAGTCGAGAAGACACTGACTAGGGTTTTGCCTATCACTTGGGAGAGAAAAATCACTACCATTCAGGAATCAAAGAATATTTCCACTCTCCCTCTGGTTGAATTAATTGGAAATATCACTTCCTATAAACTTAGGAGACAAATATGAAAATGGATGTATCTAAGAAGGAAAGGAGCTTGACACTCAGAATTACGGAAGGTTTCGATATAAAAAATGATGAAATGGTTATGATCACCAAGGACTTCAAGAAGTACCTGAGGAGATGTAAATGGTCTTCATGAAGTGGAAGCTATAGCAAGTCAAAATCTCATAATAAGAAAACCAATGATGGTTGCTACAAGTGTGGAAATATTGATCACCACATCAAGAACTGTCCTTTATGATAAATTGAATAGAAGAAGGAAAGAGCTGAACAAACGAACATGAAGAAGGAACATGCTCAACCTAAGAAAAGCAATAACAAAGGATCAACCAAGGCTATGGTCACTGCTTGGGGAGAAATCTCAGATGATGATGATGAGGATGAATAAGAACTTATGGACATTGGAGAATCTGAGGTTAGTGTAATTCATCTCAAGGAAAAGATTAAATTGGTGTCTAAAGAAAGGTTATATGAGTTACTTCTGGAACTAATTGATGAATCTGAGGATGTTAACAATGAAAAGGAACAGTTGTCTAAAGAATGTGTGATTTTGAAGGCTAAGTGCAAAAACCTGGAACTTAGGGTTAGTGAAACTGTAAGTGAAAATAGTGTGTTGAAGAACCAGGTTCATGCACTTGACTCCACTGTCCTAGAGCTTAGATCTGAAAATCTAAAACTGAAGTTAGGAACAAGTACAAAGACAGTTGATCACACACAACTAACTCTAGAAAAAAATGTAGGAAAAATGAAAGATGAGTTTTATAAAAGGGATGAGCATGTAAGAATCCTAAATGAGGATTTTAGCAAGTTCAAGCATGACCTAGACAAAACTTATAAATGAAATAGGTCCTCCGGTGAACATTCTTGGCTACAAGAACACCATAGTAGCAACAAAAGAGGACTTGACTTTGGGAACCTGGAAACTAAGTGGGATCTCAAAAGCAAGTACCTCACACTTCCTGATAACAAGATTTGCACACATTGTGGTAAAACGGGTCACTATAAAAGCGAATGCACTGCAAAAAAAAGGCAAGTCAAAAGAATAAAGAATTTGTTCACGGAAAGAATAGGCTACTAAGGTTGTCTAAAAAGAATTTGATTCATCTTTTTTCCTATAAAAAAGGACACAAACTAGTTTGGGTTCTTAAGACTAACCTCTGATTTCCTTTTACATGTCCAAGTTAAGGGGAGCAGCCAAATATGAAACATGGACAGTGGCTGCTCAAAGTACATGACATGAAGCAAGAAACAATTCCTTTCAATTGAGGACATTAAATGAGGTAATGCCTCATTTGGAAATGGGAAGAAAGGTGAGATCCTTGGGGTTGAAAAAGTAGGTAAGACGGATTCTCACTATATTGAGAATGTCTACTTGATAGATGGACTGCAATACAGTCTAATAAGTGTATCACAATTATGTGATAGAGGTAACATGGTAGCATTCACCTCTACAAAATGTTTTGTGATTAATCTTACCACTGACAAGATTGTTTTGCAGGGAAAAAGGGTGAACAACATTTATGTTGTAGATCTGTCCACACTTTTAGAAAATGAACTCACTTGCTTAAATTTGTTGGATAATGTTCACCTCCTTTGGCACAAGAGACTTAGACATGCAAGTCTGAGTCAACTCAAAAAATTAGTCTCCAAGGACCTCGTGATAGGGCTGACTAACATCAAGTTCAAAGAAGATAAAGTTTGTGAGGCTTGTGCAATGGGGAATCAGGTAAGATCTTCTTTCAAAAGCAAGAAAGTGGTAAGCACCACCAGGACGATAAAACTGGTCCATATGGATCTTTGTGGACCAATGAGAACATTGAGCAGAGGTGGCAAGAGATATGTGACGGTGCTTGCTGATGATTACTCTAGGTTTACTTGGACATTGGTTTTAACATCTAAAGATGAAGCATTTGACTTGTTCACTTCTTTTGTTAGAAAAACTCAGAAACAACTAGGTAATCAACTTGCATCAATTAGGTCTGATCATGGTACTAAATTTGAGAAAGCTACATTTGGTGAATTTTGTGATGATCATGGCATAAATCATAATTTTTTTGCTCTTAGGACTCCACAACAACATGGAGTAGTTGAAATAAATAATAGGACATTGGAAGAGATGGCGAGGACTATGCTTGTTTCTAGTAAACTGCCCTATAGTTTCTGGGTAGAAACTGTGAACACTGCTACATCATAAATAGGTGCCTGACTAGATCTCTTGTTGAGAAGACTCCCTATGAGTTTCTTAAAAGGATAAAGCCAAATATATCCCATCTTAGAGAATTTGGATGCAATTTCTTTGTGCACAATAATAGTAAAGCTTATAAGATTTATAACAAAAGAACTATGAAGCAATTGGGCTGGTAAGAAACTCAAATGAAACCACAGGCCAGACTGAAGCTGCACTAGACAAAGGAATAGGTGATGGAACAGGTCCTTCCACCCAGGGCAACTTGACAGAGGGAACTGAACAAAGAGGAACTGATCCTCAAACCTTGAGGGAACGTGTGCATGAACCTGTTCCTCAGCAACAAAACATTAAAGGAACATCTAGGGGAAAGTTCTCATCCCATTGAGAACATAATTACTGATCCAACCTCTAGAATTAAAACGAGATATTCTTTGAAGAATCTTTGTGCTTTTGATGCTTTTTATTCTCTTATTGAACCTTAAAATGCTGCATAGGATTTATTGGATGCGGTGTGGGTAAATGCAATGCAATATGAACTCAAACAACTTGAGAGAAGTAAAGTTTGGCATATGGTCCAAAGATCCAAAAATAGATCAATAATTGGTACAAAATTGGTCTTCAGAAACAAACTTGACGAAGATGAAACAACTACAAGGAACAAGGTCAGATTGGTGGTTCAAGGATATAATCAAAAAGAGGGCATAGACTATGATGAGACCTTTGCTCCAGTTTCATGATTAAAGGCGATTAGACTCCTTACAGCCTTTGCTGCTTACATGGAATTCATTCTCCATTAGATGAATGTCAAGAGTGCCTTCCTCAATGGATATCTAAAGGAAAAAGTGTTTGTCAAGAAACCTCCGGGTTTTGAAAGCAAAAAATGTCCTGATCATGTGTACAAGCTTGACAAGGCACTTTATGGGCTCAACCAGACTCCAAAAGCATGGTAAGAAAGATTATCAAAATTCTTGCTTGAGCATGGATAAAATAGAGGTAAAACTGATAATAATTTATTCTTGAAAGAAAAAGGTAAAAATCTCTTGGTAGTTCAGATATATGTTGATGATATAATCTTTGGAACAACTCTAATAAGTTAAGTTAATAATTTGCTAAACTAATGGGGTGTGAGTTTGAAATGAGTATGATGAGTAAGATTAATTTCTGTTTAGGCTTACAAATTATACCAAATTCAAATGGAACTATGGTCCATCAACAGAAATATGTAAAAGAGTTGCTTAAAAGGTTTAAAATGGAGGACTTTAAAGAAATTTACACTCCTATAGAAACAACCACAAAATAGGATGTAGATGAACCTGGTTCATCTGTTGATCAGAACCTGTATAGGGGAATGACTAGCTCTTTGTTATATCTCGTTGCTAGCAGACTTGACATTATTTTTCAGTGTAGGCCTTTGTGCTAGATTTCAGGCAAATCCAAGGAGTCTCACTTGACTGTTGTTACGAGGATTTTGAGATACCTAAAAGGCACCATTGACCTTTGTCTATAGTATGAAAAAGGTATTAATTTCAACTTAGTGGGATATGTTGATGCTGATTATGCAGGAATTCTTGTGGATAGAAAGAGCACCTCAGGTATGGGACACTTTCTTGGCTTATGTCTTGTGTCTTGGGCCACCAAAAAGCAAAATTATGTGGCCTTATCTACTGCTGAAGCTGAGTATGTTGTTGCTGCCTCATGTTGTAATCAATTGTTGTGGATCAAACAAGAGTTAATGGACTTTGGAATTGATGTAGGTTGTATCCCCATCTTTTTTTATAACACTAGTGAAATTAGTATGACCAAGAACCAGTTCATCACAAGAGAACTAAGCACATAGATGTTAGGCATCACTTCTTAAGGGGAAACTATGAAAAGGGTTTGATGACTGTGGAATTTTGTGCTACTGACAAGAAAATAACTGACATCTTCACAAAATCTCTAAGTAGAGATCACTTTGAAAGGAACATTTTAGAATTAGGGATGATTAAGATCACCTAAAAAGAACTAGTTCTAACTTAAAAATTGGTTAGAAAATCTGTGAATTTTGTACATAATAGATTAGATTTTGCTCAGTCTCATACTTTCATAAGTATACTCTTTTGCCATGTGCTAAAATGTCTCATTAATCTCTAATGATATTATCCTTTTTTCTTGGAAAATTCAGACTTGCGATTTCTCAGTGAAGAACCTGGTTCATCTAGATTACATGGTACATACTCTCCATCATGTATATTTTTGAATAATTATATTTGGATTATGATCAAAATTAGAGCCATTTAATCCTAACCTCCTTGAGCTTATCCGCTACGAAATGTACCAGTTTCATCCAAATAGAGTCCCAAAAACGCAATAACTGCCTAGATTCTAGGGAGAGTCCTCAAGTCTCTTCAAATTGACTCCCAGTTTGATTAGATTACTTAACTTCTGAAAAATTTGTTACCCAATCAAAGTATCTATCTTTAAATTGATTTGTCCTAAGTCATTTCTTCACTTCTAATTCACAACTGCCAAACAATTCTCTCTAATATTCTCTCGTCTTCCAAATACACATATTCATCTTCTCTCATCCTCTAACCATCAATGGCTAACGCTTTTGAAAATCCCTCATCACCACCCAAAGATTCCACACCCCTTCCTTCAACCACACCCTTAACCATACCTATCTCTAAGAAAGGAAGATTCAAGATGCTTGCTCGCAAAGTAGTTGCTGGAAAAGAACAAATCAAGAAAAAAGTAAAGGCAAGTCAGGCAGATGAACCCCAAAAATATGAAGACTCTTCAATTGCAGGATGTTCTCATTTTACAGGTACGCACAAATGCTGAAGTTAAACATGAGTTGAGAGCAAAATAACAAGGCAGTTTGCAAGCAATTCTCGTGTGATTCAAGTGTGCAAACCTGAAGCTACATGAACCAGATAGAAGAACCAATTCCAAGTTTCTGTCTTTTATTCTAATTTCATTGTAGTAGGTGTTTTCAAATTTTACCTTTCATCTTTATCTAGAGGCAATTGTATTAGGTACTTTGAGTATTCAACTTAGAGTTAACTTGAAGTTGTCACAATAGTTAGAGGTTGGTTGCTACAACGAGATTAGAGGTAATCCTTAGGTTTACAAAGAGTTTTGTAAATGCTAGTTTGGCTCAGTGATTTAGTGAAGTGTTGGGTAAAATCCTACTGAGTTAGTCGTGATATTTTCAGCCAGGTGTTTTCCACGTAAAAATAATTGTGTTCTTTACTTTCTGCATTTACTATTTCTGCAACAGTAGTATGAGGAACACATAGAAGAACGGGGTCCTTATATAATCTATGCATGCCAAAAAAATTGGACACCACATAAATCACCCCTCTCTTGTATGGCATTGAAGTATAAAACATCACTGCGTAGCAAATTTTTCTGAATATTTTTGTTGTACTCTATGTGTTAGAGCACTTGAGTTGTGATTCATGCTAGAAATCATGTTTAGGATATATGATGGTACTATTGGGACCCACAGTGGTTGTTCTTTGCTGTTAAGCTATCTGTTTAATGTTAGATGTGTACTCAGTCAGATCCATCATTACATGTCATATCTCAGTATCTATTATCGTATATTGTCACATCTCGTATCATTAATTAGGGTTGCTTAGCATGAGTGTTGTGAGCCCGAGAGAGTGGAGAGATTGGTGACTGAGTTGGGGCGTGAATGTTGCGCTGTGAGTGATATCTATATATATGTGAATTGGGTTGCACGCCACAACAAGCCATATGGCTATATATATGTGGATCGGGTTGCACTCTGTAATAACCCTTATGGCTATATAAATTTGGATCGGGTTGCGCGCCACAACAAGCCTTTATGAATTTATATATGTGGCTTAGGTTGCACGCCGTAACATGTTTTATGGTTATATGTGGATCGGGCTGCAAGACACATCAGGTATTGTACAGTGTTAAGTGACTGAGCGTGACTAGAGAGAATTGAGACAGAAAGATTGAGTGCTCTAAGAGTGTGAGGACTTGGGATTTCACTGTGTTACATAACATACGGTATTCATATTGGCATGTAGATTTAGAGACTTCATACTCTTCTTAACAGTCATACTTGGCACATTTTATCTGTGTTAAACTGAACTATTTAACCTAGAAGCATGCCGACCTTCCTGTATTGTTAAACTCTGTATCTTTACTATTTTATTTGAGCCCGTCACTGCTTTCAAACCACAGGTTAGCATTGTTACTTATTGAGTTGGTTTTACTCATGCTACACCCTACACTTGTGCAGATCTAGGTGTTTTCAGGCATGACAGTTGCTGAATCCTAGTATTTCATCAGTTCGGAGATCATCGAGGTAGCTTTCATGGCATCCACAAACCTTGACTCTCCTCCTTTATCTCTTAGTCTTGTTTATATTGTTCTACTTTCCTATATAGTTTTCCATTGGTTAGACCGTGTTGTTATGTAGATGCTTATGTCTCCGTGACACCTGGATATTTTGGGAGAATTTTGTAATAAGTTATGATGTTTATATTCTTTTTACGAAATTCTTACTTATTTCAACCTATTTCCATATATTTGGGATTTAAAAATTACTGGTATGTGTGAAACATCAGCTTGACTAGTACCATGATAGGTTCCATCACGACATGTCGGGTTTTGGGTCATGACAACTTGGTATCAGAGCCTAGGTTACATAGGTCATACGGGTCATGATCAGGTTTAGTAGACCTTGCAAATTGGTAGGGAGACGTCTGCACTTTTCTTCGAGAGGCTTCCAATCCCTTAGGGAAACTTCACATTCCTGTATTATTGTCGTGCGTAATTGTTAATTCTGGGAACTAAAATTTTGTTATTATATTCTCTCACAGAATGTGAGGACACGTGCTACCAGACATGACAGACAACCACCTGTACCACCGGCTAGGGCCACGAGAGGCTAGGGGCCACGGTAGGGGCGAAGGTGTAGCTCATACAACAGCTAGAGCAGCACCTTCAGATCCACTAGTTGCCCTTGCTCAGGAGCAGGTTCTAGATGTGGTTGATCTGGTGGGACCTGCTAAGGCACCAAGGATGCCTATTGTGATTCTAGGCCTTTAGAAGGCTCTGGCCCAGATATTGATTGTTTGCATCGGCCTTGGTAAGGCGGTCTCAATTCTGGCCGCAACAACCACTTCTCAGGCTGGGGGAGGTACTCAAACTCCCATTTCCTGTGCTCCGTAGTAGGTGATGCAGGAACTTCAGACACCAAAGCTACTACTAGCCCAACCGGTTGTAGCTGCTCAGGCCCAGGTGGGTCCCGTTATGACTGATGATGAATAGAGGAGACTAGAGAGATTTGAGAGGCTCCAGCCTCCATCATTCAATGGGGCTGAGTCTGAGGATGCCAAGGACTTCTTGGATTGGTGTCAGCGAATTCTTTGCACAACGTGTATTCTGGAGACCAGTGGGGTCTCATTCACTACTTTTTAGTTTACTGGGGCTACCTTCAAATGGTGGGAGGACTATGAGAGGGGCATGCCAGTCAATACAACACCACTTACATGGCATGAGTTCCCCGTTCTCTTCTTGGAGAAGTTCATGCCACAAACTCGCAAGGAGGAGCTGCGCAGACAATTTAAGTAGCTACGTCAGGATGACATGTCTGTGACCCAATATGAGATGAGGTTTCCAGAGTTGACTAGTCACGTAGTTTGATTGGTTTCCATTGAGAGGGAAAGGATTAGGAGGTTTATTGATGGCCTCACCTATCAATTGTGTTTTCTTATGACTCGGGAGAGTGTATCAGGTGATACGTTTGACGAGGTGGTTGACATTGCTCGGCGGATAGAGATGGTCTGTAGGAGCGTAAGGACAGGGAGGCCAAGACACCTTGTGGTTCGGGTGGTTTCAGTGGTTTTCCTTCTAGGGGCAGTTCCACAATACCAAGGGTCACCTTATAAGCCCGCTCAGACTACTCGTCCAGTTCATCATGGTGCAACATCTAGCCATGGTTCATACAGTGCCCCTCCAGGTCAACCATCTTTAAGTGCTTTCCCAGCTTAGAGTTCATCCTGTGCTCTTTCAGTTCAGGGTTTATCTACATCAGGTTCTTCTAGAAAGTATTCTGGTTCTCGGTGTCCGATATAGTCCCCACCACCATTGTTGGATTGGGGTTGCTACAAGTATGGGGAGCTTGGTCAAAGAATTAGGCAGTGTCCCCGCCTCAGGGATGTCCATTTCAGTAGAGGGGCCAGACTATGACTTCAGCACCAGTTACAGCACCACCTGCCCAGCCAGATCGACGTGGGGCTCAGGCATCTAGGGGTCTCCCTAGAGGGGAAGGCCGATCAGGTGGCGGTCATGCCCGATTCTATGTTATTCCTATCAGGCCAGATGCCATTTTATCAGATACGGTGATCACAAGTATTATTTCAGTATGCCGCAGGGATGCTTTGTATTATTTGACCCAGGTTCCACTTATTCGTATATATCATCGTATTTTGCTCATTATCAAGATATTCCCCATGATCCCTTAATTTCATATGTTCAAGTATTGGAACTAGTGGGTGATACTATTATTGTGGACCGTGTATATCAGTCATGTAGTGACTATTGGGGGATTAAATACTAGAGTTGATCTCTTATTGCTTAGTCTGGTTGATTTTAGCGTGATCTTGGGTATGGATTGGTTGTCTCCATGTCATGCTATTCTTGATTGTCACGCTATGACTGTGACATTGGCGATGCCGAGGTTGCCAAGGATCGTGTAGAGGTTCTCTAGATTATGTTCCCAGTAGAGTTATTTCATATTTGAAGGCCCAACAGATGGTTGGGAAATAGTGCGCATCTTATTTGGCCTTTTTGAGGGATTTTTGTGTTGATACTCCTACTATTGATTCTGTTCGTGTGGTGTGAGACTTTCTGGATGTGTTTCCTGCAGACCTACCGGGCATGTCGCCCTATGGGGATATTGTTTTTGGTATGTCCTTGGTGCCGGGCACTCAACCCATATTTATTCTTCCGTATCGTATGACACCAGCTGAGTTAAAGGAATTGAAAGAGCAGCTTCAGGAACCTCTTGATAAGGGATTTATTAGTTCTAGTGTGTTGCCTTAGGGTTCACCTGTTCTGTTTGTGAAGAAGAATGATGGTAAGGTAGTTGAACAAAGTTACAATCAAGAATAAGTATTCGTTACCACGCATTGATGACTTATTTGACCTGATTAAGGGAGCAAGGGTGTTCTCTAACATTGATTTGAGGTTTGGGTATCACCAGTTAAAGATTCGGGACTCGGATATTTTAAAGACAACATTCAGGATCCGTTATGGTCACTATGAGTTCCTTGTGATGTCTTTTGCGCTGACCAACGTCCCAATAGAATTCATGCATCTGATGAATAGTGTATTTCAGCCTTATCGTGACTCGTTTAACATGGTATTCATTGATGATATCTTAGTGTACTCTCTTAGCCAGGAGGAGCATGCCCAGCATTTGAAGATTGTGCTACAACGGTTGAGGGAGGAGAAGCTTTATGACAAGTTCTCCAAGTGTAAGTTTCTGCTTAATTCGATGGCATTATTAGTGCACGTGGAGTCCAATGAGGGGATTAGGGTAGATCCGAATAAGATAGAGGTAGTTTAGAGTTGACCTAGGCCGTCCTCAGCTACCAAGGTTTAGAGCTTTCTCGGCTTGGCCGGTTATTATCGTCGCTTCGTGGAGGGTTTCTCGTCTATTGTATTGCCTTTGACCAAATTGACCTAGAAGTGTTCCCCTTTTAGGTGGTCGGATGAGTGTGAGGAGAGCTTTCAGAAGCTCAACACCGCCTTGACCACAACTCCAATTCTAGTTTTGTTTTTAACTTCAGGCTTTTATATAGTGTATTGTGATGCTTCTCGAATTGGTATTGGGTGTGTCTTGATGCAGGGGGTAGAGTAATTACTTATTCTTCACGTCAATTGAATCCCCATGAGAAGAACTACCTGTTCACGATTTGGAATTGGTTGCCATCGTTCATGCATTGAATATTTGGAGGCACTATCTCTATGGTGTGTCTTGTGAGGTATTTACAGATCGTTGGAGTCTCCAGCACTTGTTCAAATAGAAGGATCTAAATTTGAGACAGCGGAGATGGTTGGAGGTGCTAAAGGACTATGATATTACTATTCTATATCATCTCAGGAAGGCCAATGTGGTGGACGATGCCTTTATTAGAGTGACTAAGATCGTATGGGTAGACTTGCGTTCATTACTGTTGGTGAGACTCTGCTTGCAGGTTGTGTTCAGGACTTGTCCAACCAGTTCGTGAGGTTAGATGTTTCGGAACCCATATGGGTTCTAGCTTGTGTGGTTACTCGATCTTCCTTATTTGATCGCATCAGAGAGCGCCAGTATGATGATACCCATTTGCTTGTCTATAAGGACACGGTTCAACACGGTGATGCCAAGGATGTTACTGTTGGGGATGATAGGGTTTTGAGGATGTAGGGTTGGATGGATGTGCCTAATGTAGATGGGATACGTGATTTTATTCTTTAGGAGGCCCACAGTTTGTGATATTCCATTCATCCGGGTGTCACGAAGATGTACCAAGACTTAAGGCAGCATTATCGGTGGAGGTGGAATGAAGAAGGATGTAGTGGGGTTTGTAGCTCGGTGCCTAAACGGTCAGCAAGTGAAGTATGAGCATCAGAGGCAGGCGGATTGCTTCAGAGGCTTGAGATTCCATAGTGGAAATGGGAACGTATAATCATTGGATTTTGTAGTTGGGATCCCACGGACTTCGAGGAAGTTTGATGTTATTTGGGTGATTGTTGATCGTTTGACCAAGTCATCGCATTTCATTCTAGTTGAGACTACCTATTATTCGGAACAGTTGGTTGAGATCTACATCCGCAAAATTGTTCGCCTTCACGTTGTGACAGTGTCTATCATTTCAGATCGGGTCACGCAATTTACATCGCAGTTTTGGAGAGAATTGTTGCATGAGTTGGGCACCTAGGTTGAGTACAACATTTTACCCTTGGACGGACGGACACTCCGAGCACACTATTCGGATATTCGATGATATGCTACGCGTTTATGTCATAGATTTCTGGGGTTCTAGGGATAAATTTTTCCCACTCGCAGAGTTTGCCTATCGAGCATTTAGACGGCTCTGTATGAGGCTTTGTATAGGAGGCGGTGTCGATCTCTGATGGGTTGGTTTGAGCTAGGTGAGGCTAGGATATTGGGTACGGACTTGGTTTAGGATTCTTAGGACAAGGTTAAATTGATTCAGGATCGGCTTTAGGTGATTTTGTACTTAGGAGCGTGTCTGGATAGTGATTTGGAGGTCCGTAGTTGAATTAGTCTTGAAATGACGAAAATTGAAAACTTAGAAGTTTATCAGAGAGTGGAATTTGTGGTTACCGGGCTCAGATGGGGTTATGGGAGTTGGAGTAGGTCTGTGGTGTCATGTGTGAATTGTGTGCAAAAGTTTGAGGTCAATCGGACGTGATTTGATAGGTTTCGACATCGAATGTGGAAGTTAGAAGTTCAAAAGTTCATTAGGATTGAATCAATGTGTGATTCGTGGTTTTAGCATTGTTCGATGAGATTTGAAGGCATGACTAAGTTTGTATCGTGTTTTAGGACTTGTTGGTATATTTGGGCGAGGTCTCGACGGCCTAGGGTTGGTTTCAGATGGTTAACGGATTGAACTTGGGATTTGAAAGATTGCTGAAGCACCAGCTTGTGTGCAATCACACCTGCGTAATTTTGATTCGCAGGTGCGAGATCACATAAGCGAGCAGGGGAGCGCATAAGCGACCTGGGAATGGGAGTGCAATGGTCATAGGTGTGAGGTAATTTTTGCGCCTGTGTGGTCGGATAAGCAGCGTGTCTGGCACAGAAGCGGAGTTGGCCGGCTGAGGGGTCTTTGTGCAAGTGCAATGGAATTTCCGCACCTACGAAAGCGAAAATACGGAGGATGCGTCGCACAAGAGAAGGAGGGCCTGTGAGGTATGTCCATAGAAGCGGAGGAAATTCCAAAAAGCAGAATTCATGTGCGGTTAAGTGATTCGCAGAAGCGAAAAAGGTTGGGCAGTGTATTAAAATTGAGGGCTCCATGATTTTCATTATCTTTGGAGATTTCAAGCTCGGCTTAGACAATTTTTGAGATGAATTTCAAAGGGATTCTTGAGGGCCACTTGTGGTTGTTTTATTCAATAATTATGTTTCCCCATTGAATTTCCCACCTAGTTTGTGTGTTTTTGAGGTGTAATTTTGGGGGTTGAGGCTAGGGATTTGGGGAGTTTAATTTGGGGATTTGAGTGACGATTTGGTGTTGAATTTTGGTAAATTTGGTATGATTAGACTCGTGGTTGAATGGGCTTCCGGATTTTGTAACTTTTATTAGATTTCGAGACGTGGGCCTAGGCTAGCTTTTGAGTTGACCTTTTGACTTTTGATTAAGAACTTAGTATTTTCCTATTGAATTGATTCCTTTAGCTCATGTTGATTGTATCGAACTGATTTTGGCTAGATTCGAGGCATTCAGAGGCCGTTTCACGAGGCAAGGTCTTATTGGAGTAGAGTTTTGCACAGTTTGACGTAAGTAACACTTCTAAGATTGGTTCTAAGGGTATGAAACCCCGAATTTTGTGTTATGTGATTGATTTTGAGGTGACACACATGCTAGGTGACGGGCTCGTGGGCGTGCACTGTAGAAATTGTTATTTAGTTGATTCCCTGGAAGTGCGTAGCTATTTTATCTGAACATTTTTGTTGTACTCTATGTGCTAGAGCACTTGAGCTGTGATTCATGCCAGAAGTCATATTTAGTCTATATTCTGGTACTATTGGGACCACAGTGGTCGTTCTTTGTTGTTGAGTTATCTCTTTAATGGAAGTTGTGTACTAAATCAGATTCATCATTATTTGTCATATCTCAATCTCTATTATCGTATATTGTCACATCTCGTATCATGATTAGGGTTGCTTAGCATGAGTGTTGTGATACCGAGAGATTGGAAAGATTGGTGACTGAGTTGGGGCCTGAGTGTCGTGCTGTGAGTGATATCTATATATATGTAGATCGAGTTCCACGCTGAAACAAGCCCTACGGCTATATATATGTTGATCGGGTTGCATGCTGCAACAAGGCCTATGTCTATATATATGTGGATCGGGTTGCACGCCACAACAAGCCTTATGGCTATATATATATGTAGATAGGGTTGTGCGCCACAACAAGAATTATGGCTATATATATGTAGATCGGGTTACGCGCCGCAACAAGCCTTATGACTATATGTGGAGTGGGCTGCACACTGTAACAAGTATCATACAGTGCTGAGTGACTGAGCGTGACGAGCGAGAATTAAGACGGGCAGATTGAGTGTTGTAAGAGTGTGACTACCTGGTCTTTCACTGTGTTGCATCACATACGATATTCACATTGGCATGTAGCTATAGAGACGTCATACTCTTTTTATCAGTCAGACTTGGCATATTTTATCTGTGCTAAACTTAACTGTTGAACCTAGAAGCATGCCTACTTTTCTGTATTATTAAACTTTGTATCTTTACTGTATTATCTGAGCTCGTCATTGCTTTCAGACCACATGTTAGACTTTTTACTTATTGAGTTTGTTATACTCACGCTACACCATGCACTTCATGTGCAGATCCAGGTGTTTCCGAGCACGACGATTGCTGATTCCTTGTGTTTCATCAGTTCGGAGATCGTTGTAGCTGCCTTGGCGTCTACAGACCTTGACTCTCCTCCTTTATCTATTAGTCTTGTTTATACAGTTCTACTTTCCTAGATAGTGTTCAATTGGTTAGACTGTGTTGTTATGTAGATGTTCATGTACTCTATGATACCTGGATCTTTTGGGAGAGTTTTTTACTAAGTTACGATGTTTATATTCAGTTTTACAAAATTTTTACTTATTTAAACCTATTTCTGTATATTTGGAATTTAAAAATGTTGGTATGTGTGAAACATCGGCTTTCCTTATACCATGATATGCGCCATCACGACATGTCGGGTTTTGGGTCGTGGCAAACATAATAGTTTATTTTTGGATAATTTCGATCTATAACGGCCAAAAAGTATTTAAACCTCAAATGTTGTTATAGGTGTATAACAGCCATTCACTATAAAAGAAAAAATATATCAGAACAAACGATGCTCTTATAGAGAGGTTTGATTGTATATCGTTTTATAATGTATTGTATGGTGTTGTATTGTATTGTATCGTTAAAATACGTACAATGTTTGGATAGATTATAATGTTGTCATTTCATGATGTGATACACTTGCAATATTATAACAGGTAGGATAAAAGATAAAATAAGGTTATTTAATAATAAGGAATAGAAATATGAGATAAAAATATAAGGTAACGACGCGTCACACCAAATCAGTCAAGATGAGGAAGTGACACTTTTTATCGTTACTGTCACGACCCCAATTTCCCCTCTGTAGGATGTCGTGGTAGTACCTAGTAGCTAACACTAGGTAAGCCTAACACTTACTGAATTAAATAGAAAATTTAACCATAAATAATTATTAAGCATGAAACTGAAATTTTCTATAGTAAACCAAACATCCTGAATGCAATACAATATCTCAAAACCGACAGTACAAGTCATAAGCTCTACTGAGTTTGCTACAAAAAACCCCTAAGTACAACTGTTTCGGAACAAAAATAAACATTACAAGTCCAAAATTAGAAGGTGACTTCGGGGCCTGCGAACACGACGGAAGGTATACCTTGAGTCTCCACAGCAAAACCCGAATAACTAGCTAGTGATCAACCCACTCCGAAGTACCTGGATCAGCACAAAATATGTGCAGAAAGCGTAACATGAGTACACCACAGCGGCACCCAGTAAGTATCAAGACTAACCTTAGTGAAGTAGTGATAAGAAACGGTCAAGACACCTACTAAACTTTCCAACCTGTACAGGTATGAATGTAAAACTAACTAGTAAACAACGTCGATATAAAACTAAGCATGGTGAGATAACAAAACTATACTCACAATAGTACACTAGAAACAACAATTAGAAACAGGGAGCAAACAAGTAGTAATGTCGTGGAGTAAGCTGAACACAGTTTATGTCCGGTGAAACCCGGTAAAGAAAACAAGTAACAACAAAAAAAGAGCAACCGATTTAACACAATATTTGTTCAAGGATTTTCCCCGAGGTACTTCACCTCATAGTCACATTTCACAGGGCCCAATTCATGAACCCTAATCAATTGGCATCTTGTGCCCACATTACAATTCATAACCCAACAGACGACTCACGTACCAAGGGAGTGACAATATCTCATATCCGCACGGACAAATCACGTGCGAACAATAACAATGATTCATGAACGCACGGACAACTCACGTGTCAATAGGACTACTCTCACACAGAAGTCAAGTAAATAAGAGTACATGTAAATGGTCAATAACATCACGGTTCATCTTATTAAACCAATATGGGTGATTAATTATGTGTATGCTTGTGCAAGTGTTCTATCAGAACTCAAGTCAACAAGTAAGTGTAGAGACAATGAATGGCATATAGGAAACAATCACCATAAAATGTACAATGTATAACTCACACAAAGAAGGCACACCACCACACAAATATCATCAATAAAATTTCTTCCAGACCATCATTATTCCCAACATATCCCACCTTGTCTCATCGCGAGCGCAACACAAAAGTAAACTCCCGCCTTGTCTCACTACACGCGCATAATAATATTCCTACCTTGTCTCTCCACATGCGCAAACCCACATATATAGACCGCTGTATCAAACGCATGCGCAAATATCAACAATAATAATAGCACAGACAACTCACGTGCGAATATCCCGACAATCCTCTCAACAATACCAAGTGTGCCAAAAATATAACAACACAATATAATGTCTTTCACCACATGTGCCCATATGCCACAACTCTTCCTCAAAACAATTTCAATACCACAACTACGCATAACCCTCGGCTCAACAACACTAATTACAACATCAACAACAATAATGACACAGGAATACGACAAGTAAATCAACACAAGAATTACAGAACACAAAGAAACGGAAGAACGAGCTCACAAGAAAAGACACAACAGGTAATAACGGTTTCAACAAGAATATCCCAATAAGGGGAGAGATAATGTGTAACGACGATATCCATTAAGAGTAGCTTAAAAATTGAGTCGATAACATGTAACAATGATTCCACATAAGTACAACTCGACGATAAGAGAGTAAATGAATCAATGATTCCAAATAAGGATAAGTCAACACTGAAAAGGGTAACAAAAACTTCAGTTAAGGTTAAGCAATTACGGAAGAGATAACAATAACATCTATTAAGGTTAAGAAATTACGGAAAAGGTAACAATAACTTCAATCAAGGCACATAAGAGTTTATTTTGCAACAAGGGTAGAACATGAATCAATCAACTCCAAATAATACACACAAGGGTGAATTTAGTAAATGGAAGATTTAACATGATAAGACAACTTCATATTTAATGAACGTAAGGACCTACAAGCTTAAAACAATCAAATTCCTACAAATAAGCCCGAGTACGTACTCGTCACCACGCATACACATCCTTCACATGACACAATTATCATAAATGACTCAAATCCTATGGGGTAGTTCCCCCACACAAAGGCAAGATACTTACCTCAAAGAAGCTAGACCGACACTCTAAAATGACCTTCTCGTGTGAAACAACCTCCGGATGACTCAAATCTAGCCAAAATAACTTAACATCATGAATAAAATTCATGGGAAACGATTTCAGATAATAAAGCTTTGATTTTAAAGAAAAATAAGAAGTCAACACAAAATTCAACCTTGGGCCCGCACTTCAGAACCCGACAAAAATTATAAAATTCGAACAACCACTCCGATACAAGTCCAACCATACCAAATTTATCAAATTCTGACATCAAATCGCCTTTCAAATCCCCAAAAATTAGCTTAAGAAGTTTCGTAAGTATTTCCCAAATTTCCAACTCAAATCGCTAATTATATGATAAAAACAATGATAGATTCATATATATCAACCAAATTCGATTTAAAATCACTTACCCCAATCAACTCCTTGAAAATCCCTTCAAGAATTGCCCAAATCCATGGTCTCTAGCTCAAAATATGAAAAATGGGTACAGACCCTCAACTTTTAAGCTAATAGCTGCTTCTTAGATGCCTTTCTTCGCGAACGTGAAATGTGCCTCACGTTCGCGAAGCACAAAATACTCAGCTGCCAAGTTCCTCTTCGCGAACACGAGAGCCCCAACGCGAATGCGATGAACAAACTCCATATACCTTCGGGAATGCATGGCCACCTTCGGTAACGCGAAGTACAAACTTCACCTGCATCCCAGATACCCTTCGCGAATACAAGACATCTCTCACGAACGCGAAGAAGGAAACCATACACCGGAATTTCTGCGGTTTGACAAGGATAAATTCAATCTGAATCTCACCCAGGCCCTCGGGACAACAAGTTCCATAACTTGACGTAGACTCTGATCGAGGCCTCAAATCACACCAAACAACGTCAAAACTATGAATCGCACCTCAAAGCGAACTTAATAAACTTATGAACTTTCAACTTATACAACTTGCACCGAATCATATCAAATCAACCCGGAACGACATCAAATTTTGTATGCAAGTACCAAATGAAATAAGGGAGCTATTCCAACTCTCGGAATCTCAATCCAAGTCCAGTATCAACAAAGTTAACTCCCAGTCAAACCTCTTAACTTTCCAAGCCTTCACCTTTTCAATTTTCATCAAAATGCATCAAATCAACTTACGGAACTCCAAATCCAAATCCGGGAATACGCCCGACTCTAAAATAAACATACAAAGATATTGGAATCATCAAAATACCATTCCAGGGTTGTCCAAAAAAAATTCAAACTCTAGTCAACTCTTACTACTTAAGCTTCTAAAGGAAGAATCCTTCTTCCAACTCAATCTCGAATCACACGAAATCCGAACTTGACTACAGACGCAAGTCATAATACATAATACGAAGCTGCTTAAAACCTTAATCCACCATACGGGATGCTAATTATCAAAACGACTGGTCGGGTCATTACATCCTCCCCCTCTTAAACAAATGTTCACCCTCGAACGTGCCAAGAATCATTCTGAAGTCATCAAATCATTGAATGAACTTACCGTACATATACTTGCAGGTGATCCCACATCACCCCAATCCACAAAGTCCCGACAACACCATTTGCATTGAAAATTTCTCCTCCAACCCACACTATTTAGCCTTAGAACCAAATTTTCACTATCCGATCATTTCCCAATGATCCAATTCCCACATCAACACACAGTATCATCCTTAACCTGCTGCAACAGCTCATACCTATACCCACAAGGTACAACCACATGACGTAAGACATCACACATATGCATATAACAACAACTCTGCCACCATAGCTTCCCATAATCAAATCCAGCACCGGTGATTAACCTCATATCCGCTAGAACCCTGTTCCAAACCTTCACAACACTGGAAACGATGCAAGAAGCATAAAGACCTCATAACCATTCACCCGAATCAAAAAGTCACATCTAACTCCACTTGGCCACGCACCTCGCAAGCTAAAACCCAATAAGCATCACGCGAATATGACTGAATATTGAAGAGAAACACATGAGAGAACTATCAAACAAACCCGACAGGCATAACTCCCAATCAGTACGATATTACAAATCTATTATTCAAGGGAAAATCAAAACATATGAACTAATCACAAGGATCTCATCCTAATATAACTTCACTGCAGCACATAGCCCGGTCCAAAAATATCAAACCGCATGAAAGCACAAGGATCACATCCTCAACTTGAATCACAAGTAGAATATACATCTTACCAACCGAACCTTCCACTAATTCCATTCCATGATACAAAATCACAACACATAACGAACTGCCACACAAGTAGATCATCTGAATCACAAATCGTAACCAACCATCCAAAAATGACATCTAAACCTACCGTAAGTAGTAACAGAAAGTCACTCCTAGCATCACAGATCTCAATAGTGAAAAAACAAAATGATGGACACATGCTACCACTACAAAATCTCCCAATCGGGTAAACACATAAGCATAGAACAAAATTCCAAAACTCACCCATATGTGAAGCAAGATAAGAGGACTCACCCCAATAAGAAGAACCAAGTCGAGATAAGAATGATGCTCCGCTATAATAATCGAAACCATATATGTAACAACACCATCTGGTGTAGCGGTCTAATACATACCAAGGAAAGCATATCAACGGGTCGGGCCTCCCCCTCTTCGGCGCCCTCTACCTGCCTGACATACGCCCATAGTTGACGGTGCATGGATAGAAACAACTGGGGCAGAACTGATAACCTCAGTACCCCGTTGTGGCACATTTGTTTAGAGTCTGGGATAATTTCTCACCATGTGGCTGGTATCTCCACACTCAAAGTAACCCCTCCGCTGACGTGGCTATGGAAGCATCCTGGTGCGGGTACTCTAAGACCCATGGGTATCTGAAACACAGCGCGAAGCCTGAAGTGTAAACTAGATTGGCTGACCCACGAAACCTCTACCATGTCGTACCCTGCCTCCAAAATAAAGACCAGTAGACCCTCCTGGTCTACGAGACCTCTTAGCCTCCATGACCTTTCCCTCCTAATCCCACATGCCAACTACGAGCGATCTCTACCTCCTACTAGAATGGAACATATGTCTCTGACTCCCAAGCCATGCGGAATCGCATACCATGACTGAGCCCCTCAATGAATCTGCATGCTCGCTCTCTAACTGTAGAAATCAAAGTAGGTGCATGTCTGGGAAAATCATTGAATCTAACAGCATACTCTGACACTGACATAGTGCCCTGGCGCAGCTGCTCAAACTCCACACACCATGCATCCCAAAGGGTCTGGGGAACAAACTCTCTCAAGAACATCTCTGAAAACTGAGCCCATGAAAGTGAAGCTGCATCGGTCGGGCTACCTAACTTGTACGCTCGCCACCACTGATATGCCACTCCCTTTAGCTAGAACGTAGTAAAAGCAACCTCACTCGTCTCCACAATATCTATAGTGCAAAGGATACAGTGGCACTCATCTAGGAAACCAAATGCATCCTCTAAAGCCAAACCAATGAAGGTAGGAGGATAATACTTATTGATCCTCTCAAGTCTAAACTGGAAAACCAAGTTATTTTGGCATAACACCTGGAACGTGACCAACGTGGACTCACTTCTTTGGGGTACGGGCGGGATAGCAACAGGCGCCTCCGGTACCTTCCCCCAACCGGAGCTAATGACAGCTCTTCAACTGCTGCTCTGACAGGTGCTCTAGTTGCAACATGTGCGCCTCCTCGGCCTCTACCTTTGCCTATGCCTCTATCCCGTCCTCTATCTACATCGTCTCTAAGGGCAGGTCATCAGTAACTGCGGCCCGTGTCCTCAAGATATGTGAGAAAATAGAATGACAAAGGCTCAAACTCTGAGATCAATAAACTCGCACGATAGGAATGAAAGAAGTGAAACTGTCCTAATAGTTCTGTAGCCTCTTCAAGATAAGTACAAACTTATTCGTACTGATCTGCAAGACTCTACTAAACTCGCTTATGAATCGTAGCACCTATGAACCTAGAGCTCCGATACCAACTTGTCACGACCCTAATTTCCCCTTTGTAGGATGTCGTGATGTCACCTAGTCGCTAAGACTAGGTAAGCCTAACACTTACTAAATAAATGGCCGAATTCAACTAGAAATAATTATTAAGCATGAAATTGAAATTTTATATAGTAAACCAAACATCCCGAGTGCAATCCAACATCCCAAATCAGTAGTACAAGTCATGAGCTCTACTAATTTTCTAGGAAAAATCTTAAGTACAACTATTTCAGAATAGAAATAAACAGTATAAGTACAAAATCAGAAGGTGACTCTGGGGCCTGTGAACATGATAGTAGGTATATCTTTAGTCTCCACATCAAAACTCGAACAACTAGCTAGTGATCAACCCACTCAGAAGTACCTGGATTAGCACAAAAATGTGTAGAAAGCGTAGCATGAGTATACCACAGCGATACCTAGTAGTATCAAGACTAACATCGGTGGAGTAGTGACGATGAACAGTCAAGACAACTACTAGAAATAACAACCTGTACAAGTATGAATGTAAAACTAACAGGAAACGACGTCAATATAAAACTAAGCATAGTAAGATAACAAACCTATACTTGCAATAGTACACTAGAAACAACAATTAGCAACATGGAGCAAACAGGTAGTAATGTTGTGGAGTAAGCTGAACACAGTTTAAGTCTGGTGAGACACGTTAAAGAAAACAACTAACAATTCAATAAGGGCAACCGCTTCCAAACAAGATTTGTTCAAGGATTTTCCCCGAGGTACTTCACCTCATAGTCACATTTCACGGGCCCCAATTCAGGAAACCTTATCACTTGGCATCTTGTGCCCACATTACAATTCATACCTGCACAAATGACTCACGTGCCAAGGGAGTGACAGTATCTCATATTCACACGGTCGACTCACGTGCCATCAATAACAATGACTTATGGCCGCACGGACAACTCACGTGCCAATAGGACAACTCTCACACAGAAGGTAAGTAAATGAGAGTGCATGTAAATGGTCAATAACATCAGTGTTCATCTTCTTAAACCGATATAGGTGATTAATTACGTGCATGCTTGTGCCAGTGTTCTATCACAACTCAAGTCAAAAAGTAAGAGTAGAGAAAATGAACGGTAGATAGGAAACAATCACCATGACAATGTATAATTTACACAATGTAGGCACACCGACAAAAAAATATCATCAATAACAATGCCCCCAGGACATCAAAATTCATCACAAATCATTCCCGATATTTCCCACCTTTTATCGCCACGTGCGCAACAATAAAGTAAATGCTCGTCTTGTCTCGCCGCACATGCATAATAATATTCCCACCTTGTCTTTTCACATGTGCAAACCCATATATATACCCCGCCTTGTCATGCCACATGCACAAATATTAATAAGAACAATAGCACGGATAACTCACATGCGAACACCCCGACAATCCTCCAACAATAGCACGTGTGAAAAAAACATAACAACACAATATAGTGTCTTTCACCACATGTGCCCATATGCCATAACTCTTCCTCAAAACAATTTCAATACCACAACTACGCATAACCCTCGGCTCAGAAACAGTGAGTACAACAACAACTACTACAATTACACGGGAATGCGACAAGTAAATAAACACAAGAATTATAGAACACAATGAAATAGAAGAACGGGATCACAATGAAAGAAACAACAGGAAATAGTGGTTTCAACAAGAGTAGCTCAACAAGGGGAGAGATAAGGTGTAACGACGATATCCATTAAGAGTAGCTCAATAATTAAAGGGATAACATATAACAATGATTCCACATAAGTACAACTCGATGATAAGAGAGATAGCATGAATCAATGATTCCAAATAAAGATAAGTCAACAATGAAAGGGGTAACAAAAACTTCAATTAAGTATACGAAATTACGGAAGAGTTAACAATAACTTCTATTAAGGTTAACAAATTACGGAAGAGATAACAATAAATTCAATTAAGGCACATAAGAGTTTATTTGGAAACACGGGCCGAACATGAATCAATCAATTCCAAATAAGACACGTAATGGTGAATTTAGTAAATGGAGAATTTAACATGATAAGACAATTTCATATTTAATGAACGTAAGGACCTATGAGCCTTAAACGGTCAAATTCCCACAAATAAGCCCGAATACATACTCCTCAAATCGCGTACACAGCCTTCACATGATACAATTAGCACAAATGACTCAAATACTAAGGGGTAGTTCTCCCACACAAGGTTAGGCGAGATACTTACCTCAAAGAAGCTAGACCGATACTCTAAAATGATCTTCTCGTGGGAAACAACCTCCAGACGGCTCAAATTTAGCCAAAATAACTTAATATCATGAATATAAATCATAGGAAATGATTCCGAATAATCTTTGATCTCGAAAGAAAAAAATAAGTCAACTCAAAAAGTCATCCCAGAGCCCGCGCCTCGGAACCCAACAAAAATTACAAATTGAACATCCACTCCGATATAAGTCCAACCATACCAAAATAATCAAATTCCGACACGAAATCACCATTCAAATCCCCAAAATTTAGCCTAAGAGGTTTCATATATTTTTCCCAAAAATTTCAAACCCAAATTTCTAATTAAATGATAAAAGCAGTGATAGATTCATGTATAACGAACAAATCCAAGTTAGAATCACTTATCCCAATCAACTCCTTAAAAATCCCTTCAAAAATCGCCCAAATCCGAGGTCTCTAGCTCAAAATATGAAAGGGTTCAAACCCTCGATTTTGAAACTAATAGCCGCTGGTTAGGTGCCCTTCTTTGCCAATGCTGAGTGTACCTCGCGTTCGCGAAGGAAAAAACACTTAGCTGCAAAATTCCTCTTCGCGAACGCGAGGGGCCTCACGTAGACGCGATTAACAAACTCCCTATACCATCGCGAATACGTAGGAATCTTGAAGAACGCAAAAAACAAACTTTACCTTTCTCCCAGATACCCTTCGTGAAAGTGAGACATGTATCGCGAGCGCGAAGAAGGAAACCAAACATCAGAATTTCTGCAGTTCGACTTGCCAAATTCAATCAGAATCTCACCCAAGGACCTCAACCAAACATACCAAAAAGTTCCATAACTTAACAAGGACCTGACTGAGTCCTCAAATCATATAAACAACATCAAAACTACAAATCGCGCCTTAAATCGAACCTAATGAACTTATGAACTTTCAACTTCTACAACTTGCACCGAATTATATCAAATCAACCCGGAACGACGTCAAATTTTGTATACAAGTCCTAAATGACATAAAGGAGATATTCCAACTCTTGGAATCACAATCCAAGCTCGGTATCAACAAAGTCACCTCCCAGTCAAACCTATTAACCTTCCAAGCCTTAACCTTTCCAATATTTGCCAAAATGCATCAAATCAACCTACGGACCTCAAAATCCAAATTCGGGTATATGCTTGAGTCTAAAATCCTCATACGAAGCTATTGGAATCATCACAACACCATTCTGGGGTCGTCTACACAATATTCAAACTCCGGTCAACTCTTACCGCTTAAGCTTCTAAAGAAAGAATCCTTCTTCCAACTCAATCTTGAATCATACAAAATCCGAACTCGACCACACTCACAAGTCATAATACATAATACAAAGCTGCTTGAAACCTTAAGCCATCGAACGGGACGCTAATTCTCAAAATGACCGGTCGAGTCGTTACAATTAGATAATGATAGATTTAACAATATGATATAATAATATTTAAGTGACAATCAAAATACACATTGTATTTAAGGACAATACAATACAGTATAATACAATAGTAACAACCATCCGAACAAGTTGTAAGGTTGCGTCTACTTTTTTGTCTTACAAGAATTGGCTTTGAAAATATTTTCGACAAAATGTATGTGTAAAGATGTTCCAATCCGATCTTAAAAATGATTTATGGAAAATTTGTGTTATTATTTGGTTCTCTTTCAAAATTTATAACTTACTTTCAATTGAATTTTCAAAATTGAAAAATTGACATTGCAGACGCTTTCAATATGTTTAACCCTTAAAACGGATAAAAATTAAATTTGTATGCGGTTAAAAAGATATGCGGTTTAATTTAATACAAATGATCAAAAAGCAGTAAGTAATTGAATTTAAATGAGATACAACGAGAAAACAAAATGTGGCGAAGCAATTAAGCCTTGAATTAGACTTAAATGCTTCCGATCGGTTTCAATCAGCCCTCGAGATAGAGCTCAATTCCAACTGAATGAATGAATAATTGAACAGTTAAAAATTCCTAAAGGAAAAAGTAAATTTTATTGCCTTGATATATGTGCCAACAGTCACCCAAAAAATGAAAGAGTTCTCCTCTTTATATAGTAGAGGAGTTTTTACCCTAATACAAGTATAAATAAGGTAAAAATCTTTTCTCCCATTTTTTCCACTAAAATATGATATGTAGAAAATACAGAGCGTGATCTGCCCCGCAATATCCGGTTGATGGAGGATAGTCTGGCTACCCGTTTTGTCTCCTTTAACCTTATTTTTTTTAGCCTCGATATTTCATTTTATTGAGCTTTATTTTTTTCGGGTTCGGCCATGGTCGAGACCCATCGTATCGTTCATCCCTGGTTCCGATCTATGGGTACCTTCGGTCTCACTCGAGCCAGTAACAAACAACATCGTTCCTCGTTCCACAATGGGAAATCAGGGGTAACTCTATTCCTCTTTTTACATGTATAAATATAGTCCCATAACTTCTCGGAGAGTAGACTATAAGAGTTATGAGAATTGACTAATTGGCCCTGGTTCCTTCTCTCCCACACCATGAGCCAGCTGACGAATCAAAATGTCCTATCAATCATGTCGATGTGATTTTTGACACGCGTCAGCTGTCGGTTGATAACCCCTAGTAGTTACCGAATTCGAAGCGTCATCCATTCATTACTCTTTCCATATTAAAGTTTCGTTTCCCTATTTTCACTTTTTTATTTTCTGATTTCAAACTTCCTTAATTTACCCTTGAGTTTTTCATATCTTCATTCGTTCATCGATCCTTCAAATCTTCATAGCTTGTTCTTAATATCTTCATAGTTCATCTTCAAACCTTCATACATCACCTTCAAATCTTCATACCATACCTTTAGATCTTCATATCAAGTCGTCGCGTCTTTATATTCTAATATAAAAATGGCGAAGACCTCCTAACCAGTATCTCAAAACGTTGCACGGATGACATCTTACTCGGCCACCGGCACCGAGGCAGTGCTTCCTGTCCAGGTTCCCCTTACAAATTTCATCCCTCGAAGCTGCTCCATAGATAATGACTTCAAAGTCAAGAAAGCCTCCGCCGGGATGAGAAAGCGTGGAGGTGCGTTTGCTCCATTACTGAGGAGATGATCAAAGTTGTCTGAGAGGATTATAAATAGGAAGGCAAGGACATAGTCGTTCCCTGTCCCGACGAGGACATCACGACACACATGGAAGGATACTTAAGTGTTTACAAGTATCCTTTCACGTTTGGCCATGTTGATACATTGATCCTCGAGTTATATAAGAGGTACGCAATCTGCCACGGGCAAGTTCACCCTTCTTTCTGAAGGATCGTAACTCTTCTCCGCCAATTTGTTAACAATATGGAGGAGCCACATTTCACGGTAGATCACTTGCCCCGAGTGTACAGACCCTGAATCATCTGAGGGGGGTTAATCAAACTCGTCTGTAGGGCAAAGAAGGCTCTCTTATCCTGTTTAGATGAAGACAGGGACCAAGGATGGCAGGTTAGGTCTATTCTAATAACGACCAATTTACCTTTGTCCTCCCGAATTCATGTCGTTTCTCAAGAAGTGGAACCCGAATCGTAGGTTTACTTCCTCTTAATTCGTCAATGTCATTTCTTTTATCTACTTTTCATTGCCATGACATGTTCCATTTGATATGCAGTTGTCCCCCGAGTACCCAACGCGGTCCCATATTTTAGGAAGTAGGTCGAGGGTATAATCAAGCAACTCATCTATCTCGAACGTGAGTGGCGTAAGCTCTCCAAAGTCATTTGGGAGGCTCGTTCTCATGGTGAATTGTTTCCTGGTCATTTTTATGACTAAGTCCTTCTTTCACAGTTTTTCCTAAGACCCCAGGCTTCAGAAAACCACTGATACCATGGTCTCGACCCCATCTTCAAAACCCTTCTCCTTTCTACAGCCCATTGCTGAAGCTGCTACAAAGAAGGATGAAAAATCGAAGAGTAATAAGAGATCCCCTAGCTCCTACGTCACTTCTTCTGAGGTCAAGAAGAGAAAGAGGATTGTGCTCAAGGTCAGAAAGAGCACCAAAAATACTTCTAATGCATGGGTCCCTGATTAAGAAGCTCTTCCTCAGCTCAAGGATTTTCCCGAGGATGATGAGGACATGGAATTAATCACCCACAAGCCGATCAATACCAAGAGTTGGTGGCCCCTGAGGAAGATGCTTGTAAGGCTGAATGCTCCTCAGCTCGCGGGATTGAAGAATAACATGTGGCTAATACTTTGTAAGAAGTCCCTTCGATCCCGAAAAGAGCTGTTTCCAAAGGTGACGCCGTTATCTATATTCAAGAATCACCACCCCGGATGGATGCCACTTTAAATAAATCTTAGGCCGCTGAAGAGAAGCTTACCGAAACGTCTTGGGCTGTGGATGATGCTCTTAACTCATTTTTCAAGGATGTGAGAATCGGTATGCTGGAGGACTACTCTGGCTTTTGCCACCTGGAGATCCCGAAAAGGGTCGTGCAATTGGGATCAAGTGGCTCGAGTTAAATCTCAAAGCTCAAGAAACAACTTCCTGTCCTGATTATGGACCTTGAATGAAAAAAGACGATCATGTTCACGGTGTTGGCAGATACTAGCTTGTTGTCCGTTCCAGTCGGAGTGTCCAGCTATCTCCGTTCTTTGGTAATCGAAGAGGACCAAGTGAAGATGAATGAGGTATATGGGACAAGTCTTTTCATTGAGGCCCAGCAAGAGCTAAATCGGATATACTCTCTTCCCTATTATTTAATGAGTTCCCGTCGTCTTAGCTGTTTTTGAGAATTTTCTTTCTCTATGTCTCAAGCATCGATGCTTCATCATGAAAGCTTTCACCGATCCAGGATGGAGGTGAGCCACCTCTAGTTCGAGCTCAAGGAACAAGTCCAGCAAACAAAGATGTACAACCTCTTTGTGAGAAGAAAGATGAAGTCCTTTGGAGCATGGCCGACCTCCCCGCCCTTCAGGACAAACTGGAGAAGGCCTCGAAGGAGGCCTCGGAAGCAAAACAAGACCATGCTCTTCTGGTTGAGAAGGTATTTGTGCTCGAGATTAATAATGAGAGCCTATACACCGAGGCTAACGCCGCAACCTCACATGTCCAGGAAAATATAACTTTGATCGACCAGCTCAGAACCAAGATGGACGGGGTCAAGGCGTCAGCCAATTAGCTGAGCAAAAAAAGGACCGCCTAGCATCAGAGCGGGATTCCACAAAAGAGGACTTGGCATCGGCCAGAGTGCAGCTTCGAATGGTGAAAGATAAGTCCAAAAAATGGGAACAACTCGCCTCGACCTTCACAGAGTGTGAAACTCTCAGCCAAGAGTATACTACGCTGAAGTCCAAATTGAAGGTGGCTTTGAATAAGGTCTCGGAAGCCTAAGATATGTTGGCCTAATATAAAGTCGATGTCGAGATAGTTGACGCCCCGATCATAACGAAGGCTGAGAATGTGAAGTGGCTATCTTGATGGGAGGCTCTCGAGAAGATCCAAGCGGTGGGAAGGGGGGTTAACTTAGCAGCCAAGATCGAAGAGGCCAAGAGGTTTGAAGTTGAGGCCAAAGCGAGGTACCAGCCCGAGGATCGGATAGCGAGCTGGGCTTTGATGAAGATTAGGCAGGAAATACCTTATCTTATATTATTATTGTATTTCTTGTATTCATACGTTTTGTACTTTGGGGACGTTTTCTCGTGCCTCTGTAAATATCTTTTGGTGGACATTTATGAAATTACCCTTCGGCTATATATTATTTCCTCTAACTTTTCTGAATTTGCTTATGCTTAGCACGTAGAATATATAACTTGTGTCTTGGATTCAGTATAACTAATATATCATTGATTCCTTAGCATAAACTTTTTCATCGCTCAAATTGTTCGACCTCCAATAGCCCGAATAAGGTTCGGGTCAAATAGCGACTCCGAGTTGCTTTGACTTTGGAGGATCTGACAAAAATGAAACCAAGTCGAGTAATTTATATAGAAATAGTTAACCTTTGTCGAAGGTGGATCTTTCTTTTGCCATAATTTGAAACCGATTGATTTGATCAAATCGGACACAATCTTTATAGACTTAAAATGTGTAAGGACCTTACATTTTATATTTACGAACTCAGACATCTCCGAGTCATTTTATGCATCAAGGTCGAAGCTCTTGTGGCTTAGGACCTCAAGTTGGCCGTAGCCTTTCAAATTTAGGCCCTGACTCACACACTTGCTGTCCTCAGGATTCAGTAACCTAATTTACCCGACCTTTTTGTCAGACGACAGTCCTTGGTTTGAGACGACCCATAGTCTTAGGGATCTTTTAATAATTGGTCACAGTCTTGTGGACTCTAATTGCTTTTGGAGTTTCATGCCCCCAGTTAATGATGGCCCGTGGTATTAGAAAGTTTTGAACCCAATATTCATTCTAAGCGGCATAATGGTAACATTTCTTATGTAAGTGTGAACCGATGAAGCATAAAAAGCAAATTTCCCATTTTATTACTTTAGTTGTAGTATAACTACAACAAAAACTACGCGCCATGGAGAGAATGATCTATCTGAGCGCGATTGATTTGATTGTTATATCCATACAATAAATCTTATTGTTCAAGCCTTGACTTTCGATGTCGAATAAAATTGTCTTTGAAATTTTCGAACTCGGATCCTCGGTTCTTGATTCAGGGTGTGATAGTACCCTAGTACTCGAGGCTGAATTTTGAGGGCTCGAGTACTATTGATTGTTTGGGGGAAGTCCCAAGTCCCCAGTCCTGGACCGGTCATCAAAACTAGAGTAGCACGCTTACTGTTGCCTCATTATAAACCTTGTCGTAAAACCCTTTTCGGAAAAAGACGATTGAAGGGAAAAAGAGTGCAACCCGCACTTTCAGACCTAATGCTTGGACTTGACTTTGATTGAGTAACTGCACAGGTCAGCTTGAAGGGTAATAATTCTAAAAAAAATTAGGTATTCATACCTCAATA
This sequence comes from Nicotiana paniculata, assembly GCA_005239505.1. Classification (NCBI taxonomy): domain Eukaryota; kingdom Viridiplantae; phylum Streptophyta; class Magnoliopsida; order Solanales; family Solanaceae; genus Nicotiana; species Nicotiana paniculata. The sequence goes on from ML334658.1 coordinate 54,256, forward strand.
GTAGTATCGCTTTATGTGTTCCTTATTCCAATTGTTTTGCAGTTCTCGCCATTTTCGGACTCAAGCTGGTACGAGCCATTTCCGATTATATGGATGACTTTGTATGGTCTTTCCTAATTTAGGCCTAGTTTCCCGTCATTCAGATTCTTGGTATATAGTATGACTTTCCTCAACGCTAAGTCCCTGACTTGGAAGTGTCGAAGGTTTGCCCTTTGGTTGTAACATCTTCCCATCCTTTGCTTTTAAGCTGCTAATCGGACCAGGGCAGCTTCTCACCGTTCATCGGCTAAATTTAGAATTATGGCCAGGGCCTCATCATTTGATGTTTTCATAGCATATTGGAACCTCAAGCGCGGTTCCCCCACTTCTACTGGGATAACAGCCTCTGCACCGTAGACTAAAGAAAATGGTGTCTCCCGGGTACTCGACCTCGAGGTTGTTCGATATTCCCATACGACCTCGGGCAGAATTTCATTCCACCTTTGTTTCGAATCGGTCAATCTTTTCTTCAGGTTCTGCAATATGGTCTTGTTTGTTGATATGATCCAAATGTAAGACCATGGTCGAAAAAACCTTTTTTATTTTGTGGTCTTCGAAGAATTTATTGACCTTGTTTCCTATTAATTGTCTCCCATTTTAACATGTAATCTTGGTTGGTATCCCGAACCAGTAAATTATGTGATCCTAGATAAGTCAATAACTTCTCTATAACTTTCTCAAATGCTTGTGCTTCAATCCACATGGAGAAGTAATTGGCAATAAGCAAGATGTACTGATCCTTACTGGGTGCCTATGGTAAAGGACCTATGATATACATTCTCCACTTCATGAACGGCCAAGAGGAAAGGAACGGGTGAAGCAACTCCCCGATTGGTAGATCATTTGGGCATTCCTTTGACATTCGTCGCATTTTTTAACAAAGTCCTTTGCATCGTTCTCCATTTCATTCCAATAATACTCGGCCCTGATCACTTTTCGAACCAAAAATTCTGCTCCTAAATGGTTTCCGTAAGTCCCCGCGCAGACTTCTTTCATAACGTAATCGATCTACCCGGGCCCCAAACATCTTGCTAGTGATCTGAAAAACAATTTTCGGTATAGTTGGCTTTCAACCAAGCAAAACCTAGCAGCTTTATTCTGAAGGGCCCTCGATTCTTTAGGATCCGATGGCAGTTTTCCCTTTTGAAGGTAGTCCTTATATTTGTTTCGCCAATCCCATGTCAAACATGTTGAATTTTCGTCAGCATGGCCGACCTCTATCACTGAGATCATCAATTGCACCACTATTCCAAAGTTGAATCCTTCGGAGTCCACTGACGATCCAAACTAGCCAAAGCATTGGCCTCATTTTTCTAATCTCGAGATACATGTTGTACCGTCTATTCTTTGAACTGATGTAACACTATTTCTAATATATCCATGTACATCTGCATCCGGTCTACTTTGATTTGAATTCTCTGTTGACCTGGTTAAAAACGAGGAGGGAATCACACTTGACTTCGATAACCTCATTCCACAGGCTTTTAACCAATTCCAGACATGCAATCATAGCCTCATATTCGGCTTCATTGTTAGTCACAGTTCTAATTGATTGCCTTATTATACTACTTGTGGGTGGTCTTAATACGATTCCCAACCCGAAACTTTTCACATTGGAGGCACCGTCCGTGAATAGGGTCTAGACCGCCGAGCTAGTCCCCAGGCAATTAATAATTCTTTATCAACCTTGGGGATCATGACCGGTGTGAAATCATCCAATAAGTCTTCCAATATATGGGACTTTATAGTTGTTCAGGGTTTCTATTCAATATTGTACCCACTAATCTCTACCTCCCATTTTTCTATCCATCCTAAGAATTAGAGTTTATGCATAACATTCCTTAATGGTACGAGGTCACGACACATATAGGGTGACATTGAAAATATGGTTTTACTTTTCTTGATGCGTTTAGCAAGGTAAGCGCTAGTTTTTCTAGGTGTGGATACCTTGTTTCAGCATCACCTACGGTTCTACTAACATAATATATAGGAAATTATGTACCTTCTTCTTCCCAAACTAGACACCACTTACCGCTATCTCGGACACTGCCAAGTAAAGGTATAACTGTTTGTTCACCTTTTGGGTGTGCAGCAAGAGAGGTCATGATAAATATTGTTTGAGTTCCTTGAAATCCTTTTGTCACTCCGGGGTCTATGTGAAATTGTTCTTTTGACTTAGTAACGAGAAAAATCGAAGGCTTTTATCCGATGAGGATATGAATCGGCCCAATGCGGTTATTTTCCCGGTCAGCCTTTGCACTGCTTTGACATTGTTAACTACAATGATGTCTTATATGGCCTTTATCTTATCTAGGTTGATTTTTATTCTTTGGTTAGATACCATATATCCGAGGAACTTGCCCGACCCGACCCCAAATACACACTTCTCCAGGTTCCGGTTCTTATTGTATTCCCTTAATATGTCGAAGGTTTCATGCAAATGCTTCAAATGGTCCTTTGCTCGCATGGAATTAACTAACATATTGTCAATATAAACCTCCATTGATTTCCCTATTTGTTCCTCGTACATTCGGTTAACTAGGCGTTGGTATGTGACATCGGCATTTTTTAACCCAAATGGCATCACGTTATAATACTAAGTGTCGAACCTAGTTAAAAACGAAGTTTTCTCTTGGTACCCCGAGTCCATCCATATTTGGTTGTACCTGGAATAGGCGTCGAGAAAGCAAAGCGTCTCGTGCCCCCACGTTACATTGATCATTCGATCGATGTTAGGCAAAGGAAACGAGTCCTTTAGGCACGCCTTAATCATTTCCTTATAATCTACACACATACTAAGTCTGTTTCCCTTTTTAGGTACGACGACTATGTAATCTAGTCAATATAGGTATTTAACTTCCCGAACGGAACCTATTTTTAAAAGTTTAGATACCTCGTCTTTGATGAATGTGTGTTTGACTTTAGACTATGGCATCCTCTTCTGTTTAGGTGACATGAGGTGCTACAAAGGATCTCGGGACCCCTAAATCATCTTCCTCGTCTGCTAGACATTCCTCCCATTTTTCTGGCTCAATAGAGGCTGAGACTTGTGATTGCTATTTGGTGCATTTCGATTAGTCCCTTATGTTTCGATGTCCTGACCGTGAGTGTTGGGATCACTTATGCAATGGATAACATCTCCTTTGCGGCCGGTTGTTCCTCATAGGCCGTTTTAACTCCACCTGGAGTTGGTAATTTCAATGCTTGGTGCAAGGTCGATGATGCCGCCCTCATACTATGAACCCACGGTCTCCTGAACAAGGCGTTGTACCTCATGTACCCTTCGATCACATAGAACTTTACTTGTTGAGTGGTTCCGTATATGTTTACCAGTAGGGTGATTTCACCCTTCATTGTCTTGCACTCCATATTGAACTTGTTCAGTACTCGAACTGCTGGTACGATCTCATCCAACAGCCCCAGTTGTACCATAACTTTTCATCAGATAATGTTGGCCGAGCTACCTGGATCAACTAACACGGGCTTAACTTGAGATTTATTAATAAGTACAGATATTACCGGTGCATCATTATGAGGTTGAATGATGCCCTCAGCATCCTCATCACTAAACAAGATGGATCCTTTCAGAATATAATCTCGAGTTCATTTTTCTCTTGTGATGGAGACCTTTGTGCGTTTTATCATCGGTCCTTTAATGTTTACTCCTCCGATAATCATATTAATCACATGTTGGGGTTCTTCCTATTCTACCTGCTTGTTGGCATCCCTACTCTTGAAATGGTTTTTGGCCGGCTCACTTGTGAATTCTCGAAGATGCCTATTATTGAACAAATGAGCCACTTCTTCCCTTAAATACCGACAATCCTAGGTTTTATGCCCGTGAGTACCATGATATTTGCATATCTAATTGTGATCCCTCTGTGCCGGATCACATTAGAGTCGCCTCGGCCCTTTGGTCTCTTTGATGCGACCAATGGCTAAAAATATACTCACTGATCTATATTGAAGTTATATTCTGATCGCCTCGGGCCATCTCTAACTCTGGGTGATCTGTCAAACCAGTTCTATTCACCAACCCTCGATTTCTTGGACCCTGATAATTTCTTCTATTGATCTTGGTCGAATAGCGATTGGGTTTGTTTCCCCTTCTATCTGAATTGTAAGGTTGGTATCGGTCCCGAGGTGGCCTCGACTCCTGATCCACTATTCTTTTAGACTTTTTGTTCGCCGTACAGGGATAAATTGACCCCGAGGGGGGTCCCTAATTGGTCATCCTCGACTCTGATCTTTGACTGATACCCGTTGTGGACATTGGACCAGGTAACCACTGGATACTCTAGCAAATTTTGTTTTAGTTGTTGAGACAGAACCGAACTTATGGGGTTGAGCCCTCGAGTAAATGCCTAACAACCCAATCATTTGCAACTGGTGGCAGGTCCATCCGGTCCATTTTGATCCTCGACACGAATTTCCTAAGCATCTCATTATCCTTCTGCTTGACTTTGAACAGGTCCGATTTCCTCGTCTCAACTTTAATGGCCCGATGTGAACTTTAAGGGAGGGATCTGCAAGCATAGCAAATGAATCAATAGAGTTTTGAGGTGAATTGTGATACCATATCATTGTTCCCTTGGACAGGGTTTCCCGAATTTCTTCAGTAGTACCCACTCGATCTCGTCATCCTCGAGGTCGTTGCCTTTGATTTCGTATGTGTAAGAGGTCACATGCTCATTTGGATCTATGGCCCCCTTGTATTTGGGAATATCAGGTTTTTAGACCCTTTTCAGAATCGTCTTTGGTGCCGCGCTCGGGGGGAAAGGCTTCTGAATCAATTTTTTGGAATCCAGTCCCTTCAATATCGGAGATGCCCCGGGGATCTGATCGACCCTCAAGTTGTAAGTTTCCACTTTCTTATCGTTTGCCTCTATCTTTTTTTCGTTAAATTCAACCTGTTTTGTCAATGCTTCAAGCATTTTTATCACCTCATAAGTTTCCCCGAATTCGGTCTTATTGGGTTCTGTGACAATCCGTTCTTCCCTCCGATTATCTTCTCCAACCCGTTCGAGTTCAACTGCGTTGGGATTTTGACTCTGTAGTTGTGCAATAGAAACTTGTTGGGCTTGCAACATCTCAAAAATCAAGCGTAAGCAAACTCCATCGACTCCCCTTCGAGTGCCTCGCGAACTGACAACCGAGGTGGCTCGTGAACGCTATTATTGGGGGGGCAGTTGGTAGGTTACCGTTGATAAAAACCTGTGAATTGGCATCGACTAGATCATCGATTGGAACACCATTAGGGTCGAGAGGGGGTCTGTTGTTGCTTGGCATCCCGTTGTTATTTTCACCGTGGTGGCCTGACTCGGCGTCAACACTTAAGTGAGCAGACGAGAATTTGACATATTGAATAGTCCTGAAATCGAACTTCAAAGAGCAAGTGTAAAATAATGCGTGTTATCAAGATATGTATTAAATTACCACTATTATCCTTAGCTCTACGGTGGGCACCCAACTGTTTACCCCTTAAAATGGATAACACTTAAATTTGTACGCGGTTAAACGAATACATATTGTTTGATTTAATACATAAAATCATAAAGCAGTAAGTAATTGTATTGAAATGAGATAAAACAATCAAATCAAATGAGGCGAAGTAATTAAGCCCCTTGTTAGACTTAAATGCTCCCAGTCGGTTTCAATTGAGTCCTCGAGATAGAGCTCGGTTCCAACTGAATGAATGAACAACTGAAGAATACTTAAACAATTGCTAATAGCCTAAGTAAATTTTATTGCCTTGATATGTGTGCCAAAAGTCACCCAAAAAATGAAAAGGTTCTCGTCTTTCTATAGTAGAAGAAGTTTAACCCTAATACAAGTCTAAACAAAGTAAAAGTATTTTCTCCCCTTTTTCCCACGGAAATACGATATGTAGCTAGTACCGAGCGTGATCCACGCCGTAATATCCGACTGATGGCGGATATTTCGGCTCCCCATTTTGTCTTTTTTAACCGTCTTTCCTTTACCTTCGATCTTTCATCTTACTCGAGCTTGACTCTCTTAGGGTCCGGCCATACTCGAGGCCCGTCGTATCGTTTGTCCCTGGTTCTGATCTATGGGTACCATCAGTCTCACTCGAGCCAGTAAAAATAACGTCGTTCCTCGTTCTACAACGGAAAATCGAGAGTAACTTTATCCCAATTTTACCCGGCACATATGATTAAAAATCACGAGAGATTTCACTTAAAATATTTTAGAAAACCCAGAAACAAAAAGCTAAACAAATAAACATTCTGGGCATAGGAACCATACAGAGGGGAAATAAATAAAAAGGATAAGAGGGTTAATGTTTACGCCAAACTGAATAGTTAAGAAGGGTTTCATGTAAATAAACAACGTAAAACTTGGACAAACTGTTGGGTTTTTGTCGTGATCTTAGGCAAAAAATATTAGTACACGACCTGGACTTTTTTTTATAACCAACCCTAGCTGGTTTGCTTCACTAAACTTAACCAAATCAATAGTTGGCCTGCATAAGCAGTCCAAAATAAATTGGCCCTTAGTACTTTGAGTTAGTAATAAAATCAATACCAAAGGTTGTCATGATATGACTAAGATCTCTATATTTTTTATCAATATCTCAGGTTCAAGGTTTGAGAATAGAAAAAATCCTAGAAAACTGCTTCCCTCTTTAATGGACAATTGTGTTATAGAAGAATTACTAATATATACTGTGGTGACGAAGTAGTCCTTTGAGGTTGTGCATTAATGTGGGCAGGGGCGGATTTATAGTCCAATTTATAGGACTCGTGAATCCATGGTATCTTCGTCAAATTAGGTATTTTATGTATATATTTTTAAGATCGAGCTAATATTATCTGTTAGCACCCATGCTCCAAAGAGGCTAAATGGTGCAGTTAGTTGAATGTTAAGTTACTTAGATTAGCAAAGATCAATTTCCACTTAATATTTATTTTTTCTCTTTCGTTAGTGGTGCACCCATATTATAAAAATTTTAGATCCGCCTCTGATGATTGTGGGGCAGTGTTATTCTGTCAAACTACCTAACTGTAGTTGAAAATTTGGTGGTAATGAGCTATTGTAGACAGGACTCTGATTTTTCTTCACTCTCCAATGATAGACTCGAACTCTCAGTGCGGAAGTGCACAGCTCAAATATCATTCCCGTTGGACCACAACATCCCTTATTCACACTTCTACTTTGTTTACATTTCCGAAAATTATACTTAATTTATATTATATACTATCGATGTAAATTTTTTTTGCAAAAATATTTACACAATTATGTCACTTATTTTTTTTTATTATAGTTAAATCACTTTATATGCATTAATTTGGTGATACTAGAAAAAAAGAATGGAAACTAACCTTTTCATCACATGTTAGAATTCATTGATATTTTAAAAAGATATTACGCTGTCCGTGTTATTTTTTAAAGTTAACTCTTTTATATGACCTCATAGTATAAAAATCACTAATATATTACCGGTGTATAAAAATTAAAACCCTTATAATTTTAGGCATATAAGTGATTTTTAGTTTGCCCCTCTAACCTATATGGTTGGAACATCAACCCCGTTGAAGTTCATTCTATAAAGTAGTTTAGCCTTCTTTATCCCTATTTATGACAATAAATCGGTTTTTATGGATGTACATGAAATTTATTTATATTTTATTATATTTTCAACACACTCTTCATTGCGGACCTAGTTTATTTTTTTTAATTTTAATTTTAATTTTAATTTTTTATGTTTCAAGTACATGAAAATTCTCTTCTATAATGATTGGCCGTGAAACTTGAACCAAGACATCTAGTGGCGCTCAATTCATGTTGAATTTTGGATCATTTCATGTAAAATTTTAATTTGTAATAGTTATAACTATAACAACATTCCTACGCTCCTAACTCTAATTTTAGGAGTTAAATTAGCTGATGGTACTTGTTATATTAGTCTCTTAAGAAGGTACCCCATAATATGTTGACAAGCAACTTCGTCTAAAAGATAAGCCATGGCCTCGACTCTCTAACTGGGTTGATGTAGTGATTATTGGGGGGGGGGGGGG
>ML334659.1:0-14115 GCA_005239505.1 Nicotiana paniculata
GTATTTAATTTACCCATATATTATAGAAAATAAGTCATATCTATCATCTATTTTACTTTTTAAATATTTAAATACCTACCGTATATATTTACCCCCATCGGTTAAGTGATTGGTCCTAACATTTAGAAAAACACATGTAGTGCCTAGAAAAAATTTTATAGAAATGTAAACCTCCTTGGAGGCGAGTCACAATATTTATTCAACCATGTATGAGCATATTTGTACTCATAACTTTTATAACATATTGCTATATTCTCTTTTCAGGAACGAATCTGTATTCATAATACTTATCACAAGTCGTATTCTCTTTCAGGAATGGACCATAATCATCTAGAAGTGCCTCATATTTACATACCACATTGATGGCATGCCGAAATCAAGATGAATGTCGACCCGGTAAATCACCTAACTTTGTATAGTTGAAAGTTGCCAAATCGGTTGAAATAATTGAAAGGAATGCTGGAAAATGAGCTTCAAAGCTTGAAATCAATAACCAAGCAGGAAAGTATGCACCACTCCAAAGTACTAATAACTACCGATCTACGAGAGGAGCTGATAATGAGTAGGCTTCCCCTTATCTTTGCCTTTTTGAGAAATTATATTGAGAACTTTTATTTCTCTTTTGTTTATTTCTACCAGACGACGATTATTATTTCAGTCTCTTGTCATACCTGCATCCACGATCATGGCTACTATGTAACGACCTGGCCGGTCGTTTCGAGAGTTATAGCTCCATTGTTCTTATTTCTGCTTCTTTTGTGCTTTACATCTGTATTATATTGTATCGGGTTGGTTAGTTCAGGTCCAGAGTGGTTTCGGAGAAATCGGGACACTTAGTCTCTAAATTAGAAGCTTAAATTGAAAAAGTCAATCGGATGTTGACTTGTGTGTAAACGACCTCGAATTTGAATTTTAATGGTTCTGTTAGCTCTGTTAGGAAATTTTGGACTTAGGAGCGCATCTGGAATGTTATTTGGAGCTCCGTAGTAGAGTTAGGTTTGAATTGGCGAAAGCTGAAAATTTGGTGATTTTGATCGCCAGTGAAAATTTTGATATCGAGGTCGGAATGAAATTCTGGAAGTTGGAGTAGGTTCGTTGAGTCATTTGTGACGTGTGTGTAAAGTTTGAGGTCATTCAGACGTGGTTTGATAAGTTTCGACGTCGTTTGCATAATTTGGAAGTTGAGAAGTTCTTAGTCTTGAATCTGAGTCTAATTTGGTGTTTTGATGTTGTCTTTAGTGATTCAAAGGTTCGACTAAGTTCGTATGGGGTTATATGACTCGTTGGTAGGTTTGGTTGAGGTCCCGGGGGCCTCGGGGGTGTTTCGGATGCCCATCGGAAGGAAATTTTGGACTTGACTTGGCATATTTTTTTGGTGTTTTGGTATTTCCGCATCTGCGGTGGGAAGTCAGCAGGTGCGGCCCCGCAGAAGCGAGGAGGAGGTTGCAGGTGCAGGCAAGCATGGTCCTGACTGGAAGCGCATCTGCGGAGGAATGAGCGCATCTGCGAGCACGCAGGAGCGGAAGTATGGTCGCAGATGCGGAGAAGGCCTGAGAGGGAAAGAACCGCAGGAGCGGGCAGGGCCCGCAGGTGCGAGTTGATGGCCTTAGATGCGGAACCTAGTGATTTAAGTGATATTTTCACCTGCGATGGAAATTTTGCAGGTTGGCATCGCAGAAGCGACAAAGGGACCGCAATTGCGGTTTTGCTGGGCAGAAAGTATAAATAGAGGACTTCGATATTTTTTCTCATTTTCACATTTTGGAGCTCGGACTTTGGGGGATTTTGGGCATATTTTCAAGGGGAATTCGAGGTTATCACTGAGGTAAGTCCCTTGAGCCTATTTATTCTTAGCAATGGTGTTTTCCCATTAATTTTACACCTAATTAGTGAGGTTTGAAGTGAAAGATTGGGGGTTTAGGGCTTGGGAATTGAGGAGTGAATTTTGGGGTTATGGAGGGGTCAATTGAGGCCGGATTTTGGTAAATTTTGTATGGTTATACTCGTGAGTGAATGTGCTTTCGATTTTTGTGATTTTCGTCGAGTTTCGAGACGTGGGCTCGGGGGTCGGGTTGAGCCGATTTCGGATTTTTGGTTCTAATTTAGTGTTTTTCTTGTGGGATTGATCGCTTTAGCTTATTTTAATGGTGTTTTACTATTTGTGACTAGATTCGGGAAATTTGGAGGCCGATTCGAGAGGAAAGGGCATTCCGATGCAGGATTTCTACGCTATTGAGGTAAGTAACAATCTTAAATCTGGTCTTGAGGGTATGAAACCCCAAGAATTCGTATGATGTGAATATTTAGAGGTGACACACATGCTAGGTGACGGGTGTATAAGCATGCACCCTGTGGGATTGAGACTTGGTCCGTCCCGGAAGACTATAAAGTCGAATAGCCCATTATTGTTACATGTTTCATCTTGTTCTTGAGTTATTGACGGCCTACCATGTTAGAAACCATGCTTAGGCTATTTGATATCACTATTAGGACCTGTAGCGGTCGTGTACTTGTTGAATTGATTACTAAGGTTGTCTTGAACTCAATCACCATTTTAGTTGTGTATTATGTCTCATCTCTCTCTCTCATTTCTTGTTGATACTTGTTGTATTCTCTGTTTGGGATGTTTATTATGATATTATGTGAGGCTGAAGAGGCTAGTGATTGAGATAGGGCTTGAGTGCCGGGTTGAGAGCTATGTGAGGTATATTTGATCAGCTGCATGCCGCAACAATATTGGATCGGGCTGCACGCCGCAGCAGTATTTGGATCGGGCTGCACGTCACATTAATATATGGATCGGGCTGCACGCCACAACAATATATGGATCGGGTTGCACGTCGCATCAATATATGAATCGGGTTGCACGCCTCAGCAATATAGCGCTTGGGCTGTAGGAGCCCTTCCGGAGTTTGTACACTCCTAGTGAACGCATGTACCTATTGATTGTGAGAACTGAGGCTGAGAATCGAGTGATTGAGCTGTTGATATATTCGAGTGACAGTACCCTGTGAGGCTGAACTTGCTCTTATTTATTGTTGCACCTCATTGCTATTTGTTGTTGCTGTGCAAATAAAGGATTTATTTTGTTTTACTTGAGCTCGAACTTTTTTGACTTAAAATACCTGATTGAAAGCATGTCTATTCTTACTGAAATTACTAAAATGAACTGTATTTGTATAGCTCGTCACTGCTTCTCAGTTCCTTATTTATTTATGTTACTTACTGAGTTGGAAGTACTCACGTTACTCCCTTCACCTTGTGTGCAGATCCAGGTGTGACCGGACGCGGAGGTCATTGATCTCGTGCGAGGTTGATTTTTCGTAGATTTTCTAGGTAGCTGCCGGCGTTCGTAGACCTTGTACTCCTTCTTTATTATCTTTCCTTTTTGTATTGATATTTAGACGCAAACTATTGTAAACATTGTCTTTTTGATTGAAAGCCTAGTTTCTCATGACTTAGTGATACCCCTATGGTTGGGATTACTTTTCCGCATTTTATTTTGAGTCTAACTCCTATTTTTATAAAACTTTGTTATGCAAAAGCTTTTGATTTACCTTTTACAAGTTACCTAAGTGTAATGAAAAATGTCGGCTTGCCTAGTACCACGATAGGCGCGATCACGACAGGTTCGGGTTTTGGGTCGTGACATACTAGCATGTTAATTGTTTTGTCTTCTTTTAGACTTATCATATATGAGGTGAATGGAGAAAATTTAGTAGGACGGACTTCAAAATTTTCATCAAAAATACATAATTTGTCTTACCCATTTCACTCATATAAAGGCATGTTATGTCATAATATACCAAAACTTGAACCCGACGTCTTATCAACATGGTGCATCAAGACTCGATGTATTACCCCATGGTGTGATGGGATTTGAACCTGTCGTCTTGTCCTCTTTTTCTATTTAATCTTTTTTCTAGCTTGCAGATAGAAGAAATTGAGAAGCTCGACCAAGAGCAGACTTTGTGGTTACCAAGCTCGGAGTTTAGTTCCGAGAGTTGGAGTAGGTCCGTTGTGTCATTTATGACTTGTGTGCAAAATTTGGGGTCAATCAGACTTGATTTGATAGGTTTCGACATCGAATGTAGAAGTTAGAAGCTCATAAGTTCATTAGGCTTGAATTGATGCGCGATTTGTGGTTTTAGCGTTATTTGATGTGATTTGACGCTTCGAGCGAGTTCGTATGATATTTTAGGACTTGTTGGTATGTTTGGTTGAGGTCTCAGGGGCCTCGGGTGGATTTTGGATGGTTAACGCGGTGAAATTGGGACTTGGAAGACTGCTGAAGTTTGCTGGTGTTCAGGTCTAATTTCCTTATATACGATCGCGTGGAGAGGTCCGCGATCATGAAGGCTTGTTTTGGGTAGTTGAATTTCTACTCTACGTGTTCGCGAGTTGAGGGATGCAATCGCGTTGGTTGGTGAAGCAGTGAATCGTGAACGCGTGGGCTAGGCCGCATTCGCAAAGAGGAAGTGAGTCAGTTAGGTTCCGCGTGGGTGTTATTCACGATCCCGTAGTTGTGTCTGCAATCGCGTAGGTTTGATGAGGCAGTGCTTCGCTTTCGCTTGGAGGTTGTCGCTGTAACAACCCGACCGGTCATTTTGAGTATATTAACCCGGATCCCCTAATTATTTCCTCCTCTGTGTTATATTGTAGTTACATGACTTGCCGGGGTGCTTGATTTCGGGGTCGGGAAAGTTTCAGAGTGAATGAGACACATAGTCCCTAAGTTGGAGGTTTAAGTTGTTATAGTTAATCGTGGTTTGACTTGTGTGAATATGACTCCGGGATGGAGTTTTGAGGGTTCCAATAGCTCCGTAGGGTATTTTGGTCTTAGGAGAGTGTCCGGATTTTGATTTGGAGGTCTGTAGGTCGTTTCGACATAAATTGGCGAAAGTTTGAATATTTTGAAAAGTTTGACTGGGAGTGGACTTTATTGGTATCGGGGTCGGATCTTGATTATGGAAGTTGGATTAGGTTCGTAATGTCATTTATGACTTGTGTGCAAATTTTGGTGTCAATCGGGGTTGTTTTGGTTTAAATCGACATTAGTTTTGGAATTCGAAAATTCATAAGTTCTTAGACTTCAATCGATTCGTGATTCATGATTCTAGTGTTGTTTGATGTGATTTGACGCTTGGAGCATGTTCGTATGATGTTTTAGGACTTTTTGGTATGTTTGGTTGAGGCCCTGGGGGCCTCGGATGTAATTCAGACCACGTTCGGCACGTTTCAGATCATTTAGGAACAACTAAAGTTTTGTTTTTTTTCTCAAGTCTGATTTCTTTCTATGTGATCAGCAGATCTGGTCTGCGATCACGAAGGGGTTTTCGTGGAATGATGGTTTTTACTCTACGCGTTTGTAGAGAGAGGGACGCGATCGCGAAAGGTTGGTTCCCAGTGAATCACGAATGCGTGGTAAAGGTTGCGTTCGCGTAGAGGAATTGGAGGGCTACAGGTTCACACGCTTTTCTTCATCACGGCTGCGTGGTATGCTATGCGATCGCATAGCTTGATGAGGCAGTGTCACGTTATCGCGGAGCCTGAGTTGACTTTTGGGGAAATGTTTTTTATTCTTTACTAAGATCATAATTTCATTGTTTAAATTAGTTTCCTATAGTTATATTTATAGTATGAAATTGTTTTGGCTAGATTCGAGCCGTTCGAAGTTGGAAAATCGAGGAAAAGGCCTTCTAGTTGATTGATTTAGCGTGGTTTGAGTGACTTGTCTAACTTGTGTGGGAGAAATTCCCCTTAGGATTTGGTATTGTTGTGATAATTGTGATATGTGAAGGCTGTGTACGCAAGGTGACGAGTGCACACAAGGGCTAAATATTGAAATTTCGGTTTTAGCCATGCAGTTTCCTTTTCATGCTTTAATTGAGTCACGTTAACATGTTATTCTCACCATGTTTAGTCTAATTTCACATGTCTACTTGTCTTATCTCTTATTTGCAACTTGTCCTACATGTTTAGTTGAATTACTTTCTTTCTTTAATTCTGTATTCATTATTCAACTGTGGGGTTAGTTACTTGAAATTTGCTATCCTTGAAATATCTTTTTGTTTGAGTTTGGTATTAAGTTGCAAAGGCCGTGGTTTCTATTGATGCAAGCGTGAGTTGTGAAATATCATTTTATTCAGTTGTTATGTTTTGTTACACTTGTTATTGTTGAGAGGATTGTTTGAGTATTTGCATGAGGTTTCTTCCGTGTTGTTGTTACTATTGATACGCATGCGGTGGTATAAGGTATGGGTGTTGAAACGCATGCGATGAGATAAGGTGGTCTTGATACACATGGCTAGCAGAGGAACTACTAGAAGCCATGCAGTGTGATTAGGTGGGCTAAAACATGGGGTACTATTTCGAGAAAATGATTTTCAAAATTAAATGTAAAGGCTCTCACGGTGATAAAATGAAAGACTGTGAGTTACTTTTATGATTTAGGACTACGAGGCGGTATCTCTGTAGTGGCCCTTGTTGATCTTTCTTTATTTGCTGTATTTTCCGGTTGTTTGTTTCCTTAACTTGTAAACCCTCGTTTCCTTCTGTGTTATATTAATTGTCTTGATTATGTGTTGCTAACATTCCGTAAATTCCTCTTCATTTCCTTTGTCATTATCATTATATCGTTTTGTCTTTCGTCTTGTTTCATATTATCTCCAGTAGGGCCTTGACATGACCTTGTCACTATTCTATCGAGGTTAGGCTTGGCACTTACTGGCTACTGTTGTGGTGTACCCATACTATGCTTTTGCACAAGTTTTTGTGCAGATCTAGGTACATTTTATCAGTCCCGGCACTAGTGCACTGAGTTGCATTTGGAAACTTCAAGGTACACCTTCCCGCGCCCGCATGCCTCGGAATCCCCTTCTATCCTGTTCTTCCTTATTTCATTTACTTTTATAGACAGTGATGTATAAGATTGTTCAACAATGTACTTAGAGCTTCTGACTTATATCTCACCAGGTATTGGGAGGTGTACGTATTGAGTTTACAGATTTTGTTTATGAAATTGTTGTAGTTTTGAAATTCTAAGCTTTTATTTAATGTTTCCGCATGTTGTTAGGATGTGCCATCACGACATCCTACGGAGGGAAACTAGGGTCGTTACAGTCGCGTTCGCGTAAGGTTAATTCTTGGGCAACTGAGTTTGTGCTTCGCCATCGCAAATAATTTTCCGCGATCGCGATTAAAGGATATCTAGATAGAATATTAAACCTCAAAAATGAGGGTTTGAGTTTAATTCACAATTTTATTTTGGAAGATCTATTAGAGGCGATTCTTAGAGAGGAATTCAAAGGAGTGATAGGGGTAAGTGCTTCTTACGTAGTTTAGGTTAAATTTCATGATTATATATCTGATTTCATCATTTAATTAGTGATTTGGGTTGGAAAATTGGGGGGAAATGGAGAAAACCTTTTAGGTCAAATTTTGGGGATTTGAACGAGATTTTGGTATCTGATTTGAGTGATTTTGGTAGGTTGGACTCGTGGTTGAATGGGTGTTCGGATTTTGTAACTTTCATCGGATTTCGAGACGTGCGTCCGGGGGTTAGCTTTTGAGTTGACTTTTTGACTTTTGATTTAGAACTTAGCATTTTTATATGGAATTGATTCCTATAGCTTGAGTTGATTGTATCGAATTGTTTGTGGCTAGATTCGAGGCACTCAAAGGCTGATTCGCGAGGCAATGGCTTATTAAAGTAGAGATATACACGATTTGAGGTAAGTAACATTTCTAAACTTGGTTTTGAGGGTATGAAACCCCGAATTACGTGTTAGGTAATCGGTGTTGAGGTGGCACACATGCTATGCGACGGGCGTGTGTGCGTGCAGTGTAGAAATTGTGACGTGGTCGATCTCGTGTAACGTATAGTTGAATAATCTTGTCGTTGTCAGTATATTCTCCATGTATTAGAGAACTTGAGCTGCAAGTCATGTTAAAAATCATGCTTAGGCTACATGATGGTACTGTTGGGACCCACAAAGGTCGTGTCGCATGTTGAATTATTTTCTTAATTTGCAATTATGTACTCAATCACAACTATTATTTGCATATCATATCTCAGTCTCTGTTGCCATTTATTGATACATCATATAATCATTGTTTGGGCTGATTATCATGATTCTTGTGAGCCCAAGAGACTGGAGAGATTGATGACTGAGTGAGGCAAAGGGCTTGATTGTGAGGATATTTATGGGATCAGGCTGCACACCGCAACTGGCTTTATTGATTCATGCCATAATTGGCTTATTATAGAGCTTGGGATGGATCTGCGCCTCCGAAGTCTACACACTCACAGTGATCGCAGGTACCTACTGAGTGCGAGTGCGAATGCAAGTGCCGAGCGATTATGAGGATTGAGTGACTGTGAGGATGGAGTGACTATGAGGAATGAGTGACTGTGAAGATGGAGGGAATGGGAGGTCTGAGTGATTAATACTCTGAGAGTATGCATATGATTTCTTCATTGTTTTGTACTTCAGTTGACATACATAATTGACATGTAGATATCGAGATGTATCATTTCTTATCTCAGTTGTACTTGACATATCTTACCTGTTTGGGCTTTATCTGTTAAACTTGGAAGCATGTCTACATTTTTGTACTGTATTTCTGTAACTGGACTGTACCTATGAGACTCGTCACTGCTTTAAGCCCAAAGGCTAGAGTTATTACTTACTGAGTTGGTTGTACTCACGCTATACCCTGCACTTCGTGTGCAGATCCAGGTATTTCCAGGCATGGTGGTTGCTGATCTCAGAGTTTTCAGTCATTCGGAGATAATCGAGGTAACTGCCTTGGCGTCCGCAGACCTTGACTCTCCTCCCTTATCCTTCAGTTTTATTTATTCAGTTCTACTTTCTTAAACAGTATATCAGACTATGTATTCGTGTAGATGCTCATGTACTCAGTGGCACCCGAGTTTTGGAAATTCTGTATTGAGTTGTGACGTTTCCATCCAGTTTGTATGAGATTTTCACTTATTAAACCTGTTTTAGTATAATATGAATTTGAAAGTGTTGGTATGTATGAGTTGTCGGCTTTCCTGGTATCATGATAGACGCCATCATGACGGGTTGAGATTAGGGTCGTGACAATTACATTGCATATGATTGGTAAATATAGTTATATTAGGTAATTAAATTGGAATGTCCATAATAATGGTAATTAAGTTTATAATTTTGTAGTAAAAATTCCTAAAATCAACACCAATAAAAAAAACCAGCTCGGTGCACAAGGTATTCTGCGCTCTGCGTTCACACAGAGTTCGAGAAAGGGACGTACCTTAAGGGGTGTGACATAGACAGTCTATCCTAATGCAAGTTAAATTAAATTAACGAATTAAATATAGAATTTATTAAGTTATGATAACAATTTTAAGTAAGGTAAACATCTAACAAGATTATGAGTATAGTTGAGAACTCAATTATAGTGAAAGTGCGATAACCGTTTAGAATAATAAGACACCGAGTGAGATAACAAGTTCTATCTTAAGAGGCACATAGAATAAAATATTTTAATAATTATTTTATTTAAACCATTATGTTACCAACAACTCAATAGAATATGATATAGTGACTCCACGCAATTAAATAATAATAGCAGGGAAAGAAAAGAAGAAATAAAAGTAAAATAGTAGATTAATGAAAACGAAGTCAACCTCACGATCAGAAAGCTCAGAATAACAAACCTCGTAATTTCATATAAAAATGTTGAAAACGAACACAACAACGACAAGTACAACACACACACAATCCGTTGTGGCTCGCAACCCAATCCAACATACACACGCAATCCTCCCTTATTTCACAATAACATCATTTATCAATATCAAGTATCATGTTTACAATCTGTTGTGGCACGCAACCCGATCCCACCATATCATCATTTATCAATATCGAATATTACGTACACAATCGTTGCAACGCGCAACCCGATTCCACCATATCATCATTAATCAATATCATAATTCTCCCTTATTTCATCATATCACAATCATTGCGGCGTGCAACCCGATCCACAAATAATTTCAATAAAAATAAGCAATCCAATAACTCAATTTTCAAAAATTTCTACAATCAAAGGGTATGAGAGCAAGGCAATAAAGGAACCACATAATAATCAAAGGAATCCAACAAATATTACTAAAAAAAGAAACAAAACAAATAAAAGCACATGAAAGTTAAGGTGTACAAGTAAAGCAGTTAGGGCAGGTAACAAATAAGCACGGAGTCATAGAAGGGACGGACAATACAATATTTCCACAACAAATAGCCAATGGCTCAACCACAGTGTGTACAAGAATTTCAACAATAACAAAACAAATGAGAATGCTTAACAAGGAAAGGTATCTCAAAAATTAACAGCTTTGCCTTAATGTGATAACGGCTATGACAACTTCAACACCAATAACTCAACAAGATAATATTTCACGAAATAACAATTTCAATTAAAAGTGATTCAACAATTAAGAATTCACAAGACAATAGCTTCAACTAAAATATATAAGAGCAAAATAACAAGTAAGAGGTAGAACAAGTGCTAATAACGTCAAATAGAGCAAGTTAGAATAGACTAATAATGAGAGCTATAACATGTTATGTTAGTTCAATTAAAGGCATGAAACGAGTCTAGATAATATAAACCGGTCAAATACCACATATAACCCGTGTATTCACTTGTCACTTTGCATACACGACTTTCACATAATACAAATAACACAATTAATCCAAATCCTAAGGGTTAGTTCCCTCACACAAACTTAGGCAAGATACTTACCTCAACTAGGCCAACTCAACCATCCGAAATAGCTTTTCCCCTAAAATTTGCCTCCACACGACTCAAGTCTAACAAAAAATGACTTAATAACATCAAACAATGCAAGAAAAACTATTTCAATAAATAAAGTTATGATCTTTATATTTTTTTCAAAAAAGTCAATGTCGGAGCCTTGGATTCCAAATCCAAGCTTATCCAAACGAAGCCCGAACCAATACAAGCTCACATGAATAAAAATTGACTCAATCGGAGTCTGATAGCTCAAGCAATTCACCAAAACATCGCTTTTGGGTGTTCATAACCCAAGAGTCCAACCCATACTAGTTAGGTCCCATATTTTCCGAAATACTCCTCCAAAACTCGCCAAATTCGAGTATGTTGTTCTCCTAATATAGGAGAACAAACCCCCAAAAGGAATCGGGAAATAAATGCCTCTAACTCATTTTAAATTATTAAATTTTAGGACATAACCCTAGGTTTTGATTTAAAGAATTAAATGAGTTTTCAATTAAAATTATGGATTAAAGCTTAAACCAAAGGAACGAATCAAAGGAAAATACTTAGGTTATGGTTTAGACCTTACTCCATGGAAGAAACTTGAATAACATCCTTTAATTTTCTCAATCCCAAACTTTCAAAATGAGAAAAACTCTAACAACATTAATAGCCAATAATGTCTAGTTGTTCTTCCTCGTTTCTTTTGTCAAACAATCTTGAAACTCTCTTTTGATGCCTCCAATGGATTCCTCGTGAAATTTCAATAAAGTTAAGATTTTGAATCACTCCATTTGACCTTATAATGAAGGAGATATGTTAGTTTCAATATTTGAAAATAATGCAGATTTTTAAATACGAATTCAGTGACAATTTCGTAATTGATCAGAAAAATCTGACCCAATTCTTAGTAAATTGACCATAAATTCCTCATACTATGTTGAAACTTGACGATTTTAGTTGCTATGGTTCCAAAATTATGATACGGATGTAATGATTTAGTCCTAACTTGAATCAAAGGTCGTTTGCCCAATATGGTGACATTTATGCTCAAGTCGACAACCGAAAACGATCACCAAACAACCCAAAATTATCCAAAACTCATCGGAAATTAATCAGACTTTGTGGAAATGTCCAAAATCATCATACAACTTTATTGGAATAATTAAAACCCGATTGCGAGTCCGTTTACCCAAAAGTCAAACATTGGTCAACTTTTTCAATTTAAAGCTTCTAAAATGAGAATTATTCTTCCAAATTAACCCCGAACCGCTTGAAAATTGAAACCAATCATACGTGCAAGTCATAATATATAATGTGAATCTACTCAATGTTTCAAACCACCGAATGAAATTCTAAAGGTCAAAACGATCGATCGAGTCGTTACACTCAATGGGTAAGGGGCCACCACCAGCGCCTCTATGCAATATTAGGTAGGTTAAAGGGGCCCTAGGACATGCATTAACGATTTAAGTTTCATTATTGTTGGATTATGGGTCGCTCTATGTGGGCTGATCCGACCCGTTTAGGAGAGATAAGTGAGAGAGGTTAAAGGAAGTTACTACTGGACCACAAACTCCACTAAACTGAACGTGCAAAAAAAAGGGGTGAGTGGTGGGTTATCTTCCTTAACCGTTATTACTCGGCCTATCTATGTTAAGGAGAAAATACAGAATTTTCAAGCGTAAGAATTTTCTCTGACTAATCCTTTCCACACGAAAAACACACATAAGTTAAGGCATCTAATTGGTGGAAGATTAAATTTGTTTCCTAGTGGTTCAAATTTCGATTTGGGGCAATTGTTTCGGTGGTGAATTCAACAATTCTTCCGCTGCGTTGAGGTACGCTAATGTTTTTCTCGCCCCGCGATTATTAATCTTTCATTGGCATCAAAGCCAGCGTTGTTTCTTGTTTCTTTAAACATGGAATAAATTTAATAGATTTGTAGATTTTTTTACTGTGCCGCAAAATTTTGGTGTCAGTTTGCGTCAAAGGAATTGGTTTATTACATAAACCGTGAATAAGAGCGTTGTAAGTCAATATATCACCTATGCCTTACTTAATGTAAGTGATCATTAGGAATTTAGCATTATATTGCTTGCCTTGGTAGTAGATTATAAGAGAGGGTAGATCTTCTGCCATGCTTCAATTTTAACTTTTATGTCTGCTAAAGTACTGTTTGCAGCAATACATGTGAAAGATGATAGTTTTATATCCTCCCTCCGTGCATCACTGTATTATTTTGAATTTTCGGAGATTCAAAGAGTTCAGACTGAGCATATCTGTTTCTTTCAGCTGTTGTATCTTCTGTTTTTCCAAGGAACCCCACAATTTTCTTCTTACTTTCTCACTTAGATCATGTTGTTGTGACAAAACCAGAAGATGCCTTTGTTTTATATATATATATATATATATTTGGACTTTGTCCAGTCATGAATCCTGTTTTACTGTTCATCTCTTTCTCTTAATCTATACTTTAACAACTATCTTCTTTAACCACACCCTGGTCATGGCTATTTAAACCAATTTATCCTCAAAAGGAATTTATAACAATAGCTACTTCAATGCCTAGGAATTTACAGGTTAATCCATCGAAGTTATTAAGAAATTAAGAGAATAACCATTTACTAGGTATAACAGGTTAAAAGAACAATAATAAACTTAAAAAGNATTACAGAGAATATAAAGCATATAAAACTTACATAGTTAAAGAGTGAGGTGAGTTTCCCTTTCGGGAAAACCCGAAACTTTGCTCCTACTTAGCTTACTTGCACAATATTTAAGAATTTACAACGAAGGTTTTATACTAGAGTAGAGGATATTTTGGCTAAGAAAAGAGGCATAAGGATTTCTTGGAGAGTTTGGTTTTGAAGAATGATTTTTTGCTTCCGTGTTTTTCTGTTTTTCTTGCTTGTGAACTTCTCCTTTTATAGGCAAAAATCCGGACCTCAAATGCGGATTTCAAATTGCAAAAGCATCTTTATGACTCAGCCGGGTACTCTTTGGGCCCCATCGTCACGTGAAGTCGTTGAAGATGGCTTTGCATTATTGTCCTTTCTCCTGTAGCTGCTTTAAAGAAGATGTCCTTTTTCCCTTTTCTTTCGTCGTCTTGCTCTTTATTGGAACTGACATTCATACATATTTGTACATATACACATTCATACATTCCTGAGTCATCTTCGTCTGGGTCTTGGGCGTCTTGAAAATAATTTATCCTCTGATCATTTTCTTCAGAGTTAGACTCCTCAGAATTGGAGTCTTCATTTCTAGGTCCTGTTTCTGGAGCTAGGTTAATATGTTTGTCTTCGTTCTCCTTTCCTTTGAAATATT
>ML334662.1:0-35968 GCA_005239505.1 Nicotiana paniculata
GCCCGGCTATCGCCCGGGTGTCCCCTTTCGCGTAGTTTTCGACGTATTTGCATCCGTTTAGCCTCGTTTCTATTTCCAATTCACCTACACATAAAATAAACCCCATTAGTCACATACGACGTGTATTTTATCATTAAAACACATAAAATTCAAGGTATATAATGCTTAAAATCATGAATTCTAGCCACGCATCAATAGTGATATTCGGCTCCTTATGGAAAATCGACCCCGACTCCTTGTTGGGTACTATTATTGCTCCTACCATTTCATAACCTCAAATAGAGGTGTGACTTGGACGTGATAAATTTTTGGCGCCATTTCCGGGGAGCTAAAATGGATTTAGCTATATATTTGGTTTTGTGTGTAAATTATCTCATTTTCCTTCCTTGTTACTAACTTGTGAGTATTGTCGGTACAATCATGGCAAACAAAAAGCTCGGAAACATAAACATGGGGATCTGGACGTTGATGATGATGCAATGGATGAGGTTCCTCTTGAACCTCAAGCCTATAGACGAGGTCGACCGCCTCATGAAAATGTTTTTGTTCGACCCCCACCTTCACCACGAGCGGCTCCACTGCGGGTGTTTCCGAATGAAGGGTATGAAAGTGATATTGTCCCACCCCGTATTAGGGTGGTCAACTTTCAAATAACCAATGTGATGCTCACTTTGTTCGAGCAACGAGGGTTCTTCACCGGTGCACCGGGTCAAAATTCATATAAACATTTGAAGGGGTTGGGGAAAAAAACAAACAAATGTCTCCGAGGATGTTTTGAGGCTAAGGCTTTTTCTCTTCTCTCTACACGGAAAAGTTTTAGATTGGTTGGAATGTTTTCCAAATCATTCAATTTGGACGTGGAATGAACTTGCGGAGAAATTCATTTCAAAGTACTTCTCTCCAGGGCACATGGCTATTCTTCGGGATGAAATTCTAGTATTCAAGCAAGAGCCTAATGAGCCGCTACACGAGATATGGGAAAGATATAGAGCAATGGTGAAAGAGTACCCCAACAATGATATGACGGAGAACATGATTCAACAAACTTTCTATCGGGGGATCAATACCATCAACCAATGTGTAGTGAATAAACATGCCGGTGGGAACTTCATGACTACGCCTTATGTGGAGGAGATGGCGGATACTTCATTGGCATGGAAATCTAGAGCCAATGTTCCACAAGATGATCCAAATGTGATTCTTCTTCATAAAGGGTTACATGGCCATGGGCAAGCCATAGCCAAGCTGACTACCACCATGAACCAATTGGAAAAGGCTCAAGTTCAACAAGTTCAAAACCCGAGGCAAGTCAATGTTATGGAGGTAGTCAATATGATGGTAAATAAGAGAATAACAGGAAGACCACAAGTGCAACAAAGAGTGGACAATTTTGTGCAAGATGATAGTGGGTATGATCAAGGATATTTTTGCAATGATCAAGATGAAGAGGTCCAATATGTGAACAACTTTCAAGGGCAAAGAAACAACTACCAAGGCTCTAATCAACAACAATGGAGACCTTTGAATAATCAAGGCAATTGGAATTCTAGCAACCAAGGTAATTGGAATGGTGGGAACAACCAAGTCAATTGGAATGGAAGAAAAAACCAAGGGAATTGGCAAAATAATAAAAATCAAGGCAATTGTGGAGGCAACAACCAAGGAGGGTGGAACAACAATCAAGGAAATCGGGGGTCGGGTTTTCAGAGGCCCCCGATGTACCAACAACCGAGCACCACACCTTCTTATCCTTATCATGGTCCTAATTCCTCCAACAATGAAATGGGTCGTACTGAAAACATGTTCAAGCAAATAATAGAGAAGAATGTCGATTCCGATGCCCATCTTGCTTCACACAATACATCAATCCGTAACTTAGAAGTGCAAATGGGTCAAATCTCTCAAGCTTTGAAATCACGTCATAAGGGGAACGACCAAGTGATACGGTGGTGAACCCGAAGGGTGGGAACATTACGGGGAATGCCATGGCCGTTACTACAAGAAGTGGAAAAGGTGGGAATGCACCTACCTCAAGTCAAAGGCAACTTGTGGATGATGATCAAGTGGTAGAAGAAAAGGAGATCCCGCACAATGTTGTGCAAGCAAATGATGAAGTACGGATTGACATTGATGACATGGTGGAAGAGACTCAAAAGGATGTGAACCCATCTAGGGATCATGTAATTGACATACCAGAATTGGTAGTTCAAAGATCTAAGGCACCATTGCCTAAGACACCTCCTCCCTATCCTCAAAATCTTGCCAAGAAAAATGGCGAGAATCAATTCAAGAAGTTCATTGATATGATGAAGAGTCTATCTATAAATGTGCCTTTGGTTGAAGCTTTGGCGAAAATTCCCGGATATGCTATGTTTATGAAATACTTGGTGACAAAGAAGAGATTGATGAATTTTGAAACTATCAAAGTCACTCACCAAGTGAGTGCAATTGTGCATATAATGGCTCCAAATTTCTAAGATCTCGGTGCTTTTACTATTCCTTGTACCATTGGAAGTGTCGTATTTTCAAAGGCTCTTTGTGATCTTGGGGCGATTGTCAACTTAACGCCCTATTCGGTTTTTAAAACATTGGAAATTGGGAAACCAAGACCCACATCTATGAGATTACAAATGGCCGACCATACAATGAAGAGACCGTTGGGGGTGATTGAAGATGTATTGGTTCGAGTCGACAAGTTCATTTTCCATTTATGATTCTTGATTGTGAAGTGGACTATGAGGTGCCGATTATTATTGGTAAACCTTTCCTTGCTACGAGAAAGGCTCTCGTTGATGTGGAAGCCGGTGAACTCACTTTCCTGGTGGGTGACAAAAATATGGTGTTCCATGTGTGCAAATCTATGAGGAAACCAAATAGCAATGAAGTGTGTTCATTCGTGGACTTGGTGACCGATGTGATTATTGATGATACTAGTTCCACGATGAATGTTGATGATATATTGGAAGTCGTCTTGCTTAACCTTGATGATGACAAGATGTATGGCTTCGTGGAATGTGTGAACTCATTGCA
Organism: Nicotiana paniculata; assembly: GCA_005239505.1. Lineage (NCBI taxonomy): Eukaryota > Viridiplantae > Streptophyta > Magnoliopsida > Solanales > Solanaceae > Nicotiana > Nicotiana paniculata. The sequence continues at coordinate 3,031 of ML334662.1, forward strand.
AGGAATGGGGTCGTACACTTATGAACCCTGCAAATTGTCCTTGGATCTTGAAAATCAGAAGTCCTCCAACAAAGCCCTTAATCGAGGAGCCTCCCATTTTGGTGTTGAAGCCATTACCTACGCATCTCAAGTATGAATTCCTTGGCCCTTGTTCTGCTTTACCGGTTATAGATTCCTCTTGCTTGACTAACGTACTGGTAGACTCTACATTGACGGTTCTACAAAAGAGGAAGAAAGCTACTGGATGGACATTAACAGATATTTGGGGAATAAAGCCCCGCATTTTACATGCACAAGATTAATTTGGAAGAGGATTCCAAACCCTCCATTGAACATCAAAGGAGACTAAATGAAGTTATGCAAGAGGTGTTCAAAAAGGAGATCATAAAGTGGTTGGATGTAGAGGTTGTCTACCCCATTTCTGATAGTTCGTTGACTTCTCTGGTGCAATGTGTTCCGAAGAAGGGGGCATAATTATGGGAACCAATGATAAAAATGATTTGATTCCAACAATAACAGTGATCAGAGGGAGAGTGTGCATGGACTATCGGAAGCTAAACAAAGTCACAAGGAAAGACCATTTCACACTTCCCTTTCTTGACCAAATTCTTGATCGATTAGCCGGTCGGGCATTCTATTTCTTTCTAGAGGGGTATTCGGTCTACAATCAAATCCATATTGCCCCGGAATATCAAGAGAAAATAACTTTCACTTGTCCCTATGGCACTTTCATTTTCAAACGGATGCCATTCGGCTTATGAAATGCACCAGCAACTTTCCAACGGTGTATGATGGTTATCTTTACGGATATGGTAGAGGATTACCTTGAAGTCATCATGGATGACTTTTTTATAGTTGGTGATTCCTTTGATGATTACTTGGCAAATTTGGATAACGTAATGGAAAAGTGTGAAGAAACGAACTTGGTGTTGAATTGGGAGAAATTCCATTTCATGGTCGAGGAGGGTATTGTCCTTGGCCAAAAGATTTCAAAGAACGGGATTGAGGTCGACGGGGCAAAAATAGAGGTGATTTATAAACTTCCACCTCCAACATCCATGAAGAGAGTGAGGAGTTTCTTGGGTCATGTGTAACGACCCGGTCGGTCGTTCCGTAGAAGTTGCATTATTATTGTTGTTTTTGCCTTGGCATAGGTAGGTACTACTATTTATGATGTGTTAGAGTTGGTAGGCTTGAAATCGGAATGGTTAAATGAGAATTCAGTAACTTAGTCTTTAAAAATAGCCTTAAAATGGAAAAAGTCAACTGAGGGTTAACTTATTGGTAAATGACCTCGGAATGCGGATTTTATAGATCGGATAGCTTCGTTAGGTGATTTGGGACTTAGGAGTGTGTTTAGAATAATTTCGTGATGTCCGGTGTAGAATTAGGCTTGAATTGGCGAAAGTTAGTTTTTGGTGATTTCCGGTTGGCAGTGGAAAATAAGGCTATCGGGGTCGGAATGGAATTCCAACAGTTGGAACAGGGTCGTAATGTCATTTTGGATATGTCTACAAAATTTCAGGTCAATCGGAGTTGTTTTGGATAGTTTTGGAATCGTTGGTGGATTTTAGAAATTTCAAAGTTCTTAGGCTTGAATTCGATGTAAATTTGGTGTTTTGATTTTAGTTTTGGTGATTTGAGAGTGCAATTAAGTTTGAATGATCATATGTGTGTTAGTATGTTTGTATGGGGTCCCGAGGGGCTCGATATTGATTTCGGATGGTTAACGGGAAGTTCGGAGTTGAAAAAATGCAGCAAGCAGCTGCTGATTTTCTTGTTACTGATGTAACCACACCTGCGGAAGAAGGATCACAGGTGCGGGCCCGCAGGAGAGGGCAGTGGGTCGCAAGTGCGGTTAGGGTCTCGCAGGTGCGAGTAAGTGGGTCGCAGGTGCGGAAACCCTGGGCAAAAGTATAAATTAGACCTTCCGCGACCCTAACATATTTTTACACCATTGTTGTACGGAAGAGAGCTTTTGAGGCAATTTTTGAAGGGGGGATATCAATGTTCTTCATAGAGGTAAGTATTTTGATCATTAAAACTCAATTATGTGTGATTATAGAACATAATCTCAGTATTAATTCATGAAAATCAGTAGAAAAAAGTGGGTTTAGGTCTTGAGATTATGAGACCTTTAGGGGTCGATTTGAGGGGTCAAACGAACTCCGATTTTAGTGTTCTTTATATGTACGGACTCGTGAGCTGACGAAGAACGTTTTGGTATAAAAATTTCTGAGTTTCGGGATGCAGGCTCGGGGGTCAGGTTTTGACCAAATTCGGATTTTTGAGCTAAATTTGATATTTTTCGATTGGAATTTATTCCTTAAGCATAAATTGATGATAAAAATCTGAACTTGATAGATTTTGAGCCTTCGGAAGTTGATTCGAGAGGAAAGTGTGTTGCGGAATAGTTCCGGGCTAGTTTTGAGGTAAGTAATATCTTTAAATCCTGTCTTGAGGGTATGAAACCCCGGACTATGCACCCTTTCACGGGTTTTGAAATGCAAAGGTTGAAACTTTGGAAACATCTTCCCTCTTTAGGTGACTATTGAGTTTCTAAACCGACTTTTAAGCCTATGCTTAATTAGTATTGATAAATTTGATATGATTTGAGTTGTAAGCACGTTTGGGGCCTAGTGCCGATCTGTTTACCCCTTGGGGGCGGTTTTTACTATTTTTCCTCACTCGATATGTTATGATTTTCACTCAGTCTTTCCCTGATAAATTGTTTTGACACTCAGAGTCTTTGATACTATTTATTGAAAAATGAAACACTGTTTTGGGTCGAGAACCCGGTATGCTTATGGCCTAAGGGCAAATTGAGAGTGTCTGACTAAGTGAGGCTTTCAGGCCTATATTGTGAGGAGGCCTCCAGGCCTTACATGAGAGGTGAGGAGGCTTTCAGGCCTTATATGAGAGGTGAGGAGGCTTTCAGTCCTTACATGAGAGGTGAGGAGGCTTTCAGGTCTTACATGAGAAGTGAGGAGGCTTTCAGGCCTTATATGAGGGAGGCTTTCAGGCCTTATGTTGTTATAGCGCTTGGGTTGTAGGAGACCCTTCGGAGTCTGTACACACCCCAGTGAGCGCATGTACCTATTGAGTGATGATTATTTCCCACGGGGCTGATACTGAGTGATGATTGATACTGAGCGATGATTGTTACTGAGTGATTGAGAGAATGCCTGAGGGGAAACTATTACGAGAAATGATTTTGGCCTGAGGGGAAGATTTGTGATGATTTTACTAAGTTTTCGAACTATGATTCACTTCGTTATCAATTTGGCTTTTACTGAGAATTTTACTGAGATACACTGATATTACATTCGTTTCAAAGGATTTCTGGAAACTGATTTTGAACTTATGTATTTGATGAATATTACATGGTGACTTGGTGTTTTACTGGTTTTGTGAAATTGTGTATATGTACTGTGTGTTTTATAATTCTCGGACAATGATTTATTTTCATTACTACTGAGTTGGCGTACTCATAATGACTCCCTGTGCCTCTCTGCAGAGATTTAGGTGACGATCCCGAGCAGTAGTTGTCCTGGCTCATAGTTGCAGGTTTACAGGATTTCGAGGTAGTTGTCCAACGTCCATAGCTTCTCCACTTCCCTTCCTTATTATGTTTTAGCACTTGATTCAGAGACATATATTATAGTATATATGAGAGTTAGATTTATTTTCGTAGATGCTCATGACTATTGACTCCAGTTCTTGGGAGGTTTTGTTAGAGTTGTTAGACTGTTATCGGGGAGCTAAGACTAGTTACATTATTCTATGCTTGGTTGCATTCTTATTATTAAATTATGAACTCTTATAATTGAACAAATGCGTAGTAAGGTGATGGTTGGCTAGCCTAGTTCCACGATAAGCGCCATCACGGCCTGTTAGAATTTGGGGTCGTGACATCATGCGGGGTTCTACCGGCGTTTCATCAAGGATTTTTCAAAACTGGTGAACCCCTTGTGTAAGATTTTGGAGAAAGATGCTAAATTCCACTTCAATGATGATTGTATGAGAGCATTTGAATTGCACAACTTCAAGTTGACAACTACTCCTATTATCAGCGCCCCGAAATGGAGCATGGCTTTTGAGCTCATGTGTGATGTTAGTGATATGGCGGTTGGAGCAGTTTTGGGGAAACGTATAAGCAGCAAGAACACAAACAAATAAAGAAAATAAGTCTCTAAAAAGTTGAGTAAGAGCAGCAGCAAGAAAGCCCAAGCAGGAAACCAAAACCAACTTCCAAATGAAAACCCATAAATCCAGAAGGCAATGTGAAAAACCAGTAGGAGTTCTTTGCTACCAGTGTAAGAAAGAGACTCTAGATTTCTATTTCAGGTTTAAAAGGTGTCTCTGTTTTCAAGTGTAAAAAGAAATTGGTAAGAATATTTGTGAAATCTGAGAATGTGAGAAAATTCTATGTATCTGAATCTCAGAATTCCCCTTTTTTTTAGAATGAAAAATTTGAATGTATTTATAGAATGAGGAGGTGAAAAGGGATGAGAATTAAGGCCCATAGAATCTGTCAGAATTCCCTATAAATTAGGGAAAATGGCATCTTCTGTACAGAAATGGACAGCTGCCCAGCTTCTGGAACCTTCCTTATCTCAGAAAATGGACAAGTATCCTATTTCCGGATATTTTCGGATCTTATCCTTTTTTCTACTCAGCATTAGGAGAGTTGTCCCTATTCTAAAAAGTTCTATCACTTTCTAGAATTATTTTCAGAATTAGGTTTCCAAAATCGACCCTTAAAGGTCTTTGAATTACCTCAAAACCAGATTGGTTTTGGGTCCAAGTCAAGTGACTTTTAGCCTGAAGAGCCCAGCTCTTAAGCTTTCAAAGCTATGGGCATGTCCATTTAGCCAGGCCCAATAATAATGAAACAAAAGCTATGGGCATGTCTATTTAGCTAGGCCCGATAATAATAAAAAAAATAAAGTTATGGGTCTGTCTATTTAGCCAGGCCCAAACCATTAACAACACTAAACAAAGTTATAATAAACAAAAATGAAACAGAAAGGAAGAAATGTAACACTATATTTATATATGTGTGTGTGTGTGTGTGTGAGAGAGAGAGAATGAAGATTTTGGAAACAAGAGAATGACGAGTTTGGCTTTTGGGTGGAACTATTGGAAAAGGAAGAAGGTGCACTATTTTGAAAAAGTAAGAGCAACTTAAATTGAAAAAGAAAAAAAATATAGTAGTATTGTTGTGAAAATTATTCGTTGATAAGTGGTAACTCTTGATGTAATTGTACTTAAAGAAGTTGGGAGTTAATGTATATTGATGTGAAGTTGGATTCTTGGTTTGACATAAAAGGAGTTTTGTATGAAATGTATGTATTAAAGTGCTTAGGGAGGGTTAGTCACTCTTATATCTAAATGTATCTTACCCGTCCCGCAGCTTACATTACAACCAATTAAAATCCTACTTGATCCTTAACTGCATGAACTCAATTAGTGGAGTAGTACACTTCGGGAAAGCCTATGGTTCATCTTTTTTGGCATGTGAATGTTATTTTTGATTATTTTTCTATCTTAAGTTCCTAATGGTTCTTAGAGTCTATTGTGTGTGGAACTAATCTCTATTATTGTTTGAGGGAACTTGGTTCACGAAGGAAAGGTAATGCTTGACCTCTATGTTAGATTAAGTGAGAAAGTTGTGAATAATGTGTGGTACTTTTAAGTCAGAGGTTAAGGCTAGGATGTTACACTATTGTGCTTAATATATTTTTAATATTCTTGGTATGATGAGTTATGAGAGTTGTTTAAAAATGTCATGTCATTATGAAGTGTAGTTTGATTACCCGAGGAGGATCAATGGTTTAAGTGTGGGGTGTTGATAGTAGGCAATAATTGTGTGTTTTAGTTGCTTATCGCACTCTAATTTACTGCACTTTAATTGAGTTTGCGCTTTAATCGCTAGTGTTTTGCACTAATTGTGTGTTTTATGCCTTGCAAAAGTAATTCCGAATTATGTAGATGTCATGGAATAAATTCAAGCTATTCGGGAGCTTCGAAGTCTGAGTAAAAGCCCAAGGATTAAGTTGGGATTGCGTTCGAGGATCAATGGACAATATAGTACTTAACGAGAGAGACAGAAAATCGATCAGAACGTCACCCAAGTGCGCGTGCGCGCACTGGGGGCGCAAGTGAGGCAGAATACCATCCAAAGTGTGCGGACATATGCACGAGCACACTCTCAGGTGCGGGGCCGCGCACGTCCTAGTCCGAAAAGAGTCCTATTTCGCAAAGGAAAAGGTGTGTTCATTTGGGCTCGACCCTGCTTGGTATATATACATAGAAAAATGATAGTTTTTGGACTTTTGACATACTTTAGACCTAAGGAGGATAAGGAGAAGTGGTAGAAGAAAGAGCACAAGTATTTCATCATTCAATCCTACTCAAGACAAGAGTTTGGATCATTTTATGTTTTCCTTTAACTTAAACTTATTTATGAATTACTCCGTCTCTATGGAGTAGTTCTCTTTAGGGACTGATGGATTTGGTGTATTTATATTTGTTTGTGGATATTGACTCTAGTATTTATGTATTGAATCTTTTTGGATGTTTTAATTGTTGCATCTATATTCACATGTTAATATAATCGAAAGAGGCATAACTTGTGATGTTTTTGCATTATCTTGTTGGTTGAATTAATTGATTCTCCATAGTAATCTAAAGAGGCTAGTTGAATTATTTGTTAGACCTGGTTAGGAGGATAATCGAAAGAGGTACTCCTAAAAGACTAATACACTACTAATTCTTGCATATCTTCACCGAGCTTAACTTAGTTCATATTGTGAGTTTGAGACTTAATCGAGAGAGGATTTTATACTGGACATCTGAACAAATAATTCAGTGCATTCGAGAGACTCACTTGAACTCTAGAAGTAAATTAACTTGAGTTAAACCCCAAACAACTATCTTGTGCCTATTCAATCAACCTTTATTTTCTCGCATTGATATCTTTATTGCTTACTCTTGTTGTGATTGTCATTAGCCAGTAGTTTAGGCTCTTAATTAAATTTTAGTTTTAAATCACACAAATCTAAATTGTTGATCATCTTGGATAGAAATCAAGCTATATTTTATTATACTATATTTGACTAGCGAGCATATATAAGTTTGTGTTTTGCACTCATCAGTGTACTTTAAAATTTAGAGTAATTTTGAGAAATCACTATTGTTTAGTGGCTATTAACTTCCTATATCTACTATATACATAATTACTTCCTATAGCTATTGTTTAGTTGATACGCGACTGTATTCGCTGTATTCATGCTATTGTATTCATGAATACAGTACCAGAATTTCCCTAAAAAAATAGGAGAATCTAGTTGTGCGACTGTATTTGTTGTATTTGTGCTACTATGTCAATGAATACATTAGCAGAATTCGCCTGAAAATAGGGAAATCCAGTTGTTTAATTATGGAAGATAACCAATTAGCGTGTATCACTCCTAATTTAACTTAACAAAATCAATTCTACATATATTTCGCTGCTCCGCGACTGTATTCGTTGTATTCGCGCTACTGTATTTATGAATACAATAATAGGGGAGTCTAGTTGTGCGAGTGTATTTGTTGTATTCGCATTACTGTATTCATGAATTTTGCGAAATTTTCCTGGAAAATAGGAGAGTCCAGCTGTTTAATAACGGTAAGTTGAGCAATTAGCATATATCACTCCTAATTTAACTCAACAAAATTAATTCTAGATAAATTTTGCTGCTACTGTGTTGTATTCCACGTATTCATGCGACTGTATTCATAAATACAATGAGGTAATCAAGAAATAGGGTTTATATAGTTCTCTTCAATTTGACTGTATACATTGTACTCAATTCACAGATATTCATTATTCACTATTATACATTGTATTCAATTCACTGTATTCAATTCGACTGTATTCAAACAACAAAAAAACACAAAACACAGTAATATTCGGCTCCTTATGGAAAATCGACCTCGACTCCTTGTTGGGTACTATTATTGCTCCGACCATTTCTTAACCTCAAATAGAGGTGTGACTTGGACGTGATAAACTTTTGGCGCCGTTTTCGGGGAGCTAAAATATATTTAGCTATATATTTTGTTTTGTTTGTGAATTGTCTCATTTTCCTTCCTTGTTACTAACTTGTGAGTATTGTAGGTGCAATCATGGAAAACAACAAGCTCGGAAACATAAACGTGGGGATGTGGACGTTAATGAGGATGCAATGGATGAGGTTCCTCTTGAACCTCAAGCCTATAAACGAGGTAGACCTCCTCATAAAAATGTATTTGTTCGACCCCCACCTTCACCACGAGCGGCTCCACAGCGGGTGTTTCCGAATGAAGGGTATGAAAGTGATATTGTCCCACCCCGTATTAGGATGGTCAACTTTCAAATAACCAATGTGATGCTCACTTTGCTCGAGCAACGAGGGTTCTTCACCGGTGCACCGGGTCAAAATTCATATAAACATTTGAAGGGGTTGGGGAAGAAAACAAACAAATGTCTCCGAGGATGTTTTGAGGCTAAGGCTTTTTCCATTCTCTCTACAGGGGAAAGTTTTAGATTGGTTGGAATGTTTGCCAAATCATTCAATTTGGACGTGGGATGAACTTGCGGAGAAATTCATTTCAAAGTATTTCTCTCTCGGGGACATGGCTAAATTCTAGTATTCAAGTAAGAGCCTAATGAACCACTACATGGGATATGGGAAAGATATAGAGCAATGGTGAAAGAGTGTCCCAACAATGATATGACGGAGAACATGATTCAACAAACTTTCTATTGGGGGATTAATACCATCAACCAATGTGTAGTGAATCAACTGGACGGTGGGAACTTCATGACTACGCCTTATGCGGAGGAGATGGCAGATACTTCATTGGCATGGAAATCAAGAGCCAATGTTCCACAAGGTGATCCAAATGTGATTCTTCTTCATAAAGAGTTACATGTCCATGGGCAAGCCATAGCCGAGTTGACAACCACCATGACCCAATTGGCAAAGGCTCAAGTTCAACAAGTTCAAAACCCGAGGCAAGTCAATGTTATGGAGGTAGTCAATATGATGGTAAACAAGATAAGAACAGGAAGACCACAAGTGCAACAAAGAGTGGACAATTTTGTGCAAGATGATAGTGGGTATGATCAAGGATATTCTTACAATGATCAAGATGAAGAGGTCCAATATGTGAACAACTTTCAAGGGCAAAGAAACAACTACCAAGGCTCTAATCAACAACAATGGAGACCTTTGAATAATCAAGGCAATTGGAATTCTAGCAACCAAGGTAATTGGAATGGTGGGAACAACCAAGTCAATTGGAATGGAATAAAAAACCAAGGGAATTGGCAAAATAATAAAAATCAAGGCAATTGTGGAGGCAACAACCAAGGAGGGTGGAACAACAATCAAGGAAATCGGGGGTCGGGTTTTCAGAGGCCCCCGATGTACCAACAACCGAGCACCACACCTCCTTATCCTTATCATGGTCCTAATTCCTCCAACAATGAAATGGGTCATACTGAAAACATGTTCAAGCAAATGATAGATAAGAATGTCGATTCCGATGCCCAACTTGCTTCACACAATACATCAATTCGTAACTTAGAAGTGCAAATGGGTCAAATCTCTCAAGCTTTGAATTCACGTCCTAAGAGGAACGACCAAGTGATACGGTGGTGAAACCGAAGGGTGGGAACATTACGGGGCATGCCATGGCCGTTACTACAAGAAGTGGAAAAGGTGGGAATGCACCTACCTCAATTCAAAGGCAACTTGTGGATGATGAGCAAGTGGTAGAAGAAGAGGAGATCCCGCACAATGTTGTGCAAGAAAATGATGAAGTGCGGATTGGCATTGATGACATGGTGGAAGAGACTTAAAAGGATGTGAACCCGTCTAGGGATCATGTGATTTACATACCGGAATCGGTAGTTCAAAGATCTAAGGCACCATTGCCTAAGCCACATCCTCCCTATTCTCAAAGGCTTGCCAAGAAAAATGGCGAGAATCAATTCAAGAAGTTCATTGATATGATGAAGAGTCTATCTATAAATGTGCCTTTGGTTGAAGCTTCAGAGAAAATTCCCGGATATTCTAAGTTTATGAAAGACTTGGTGACAAAGAAGAGATCGATGAATTTTGAAACTAACAAAGTCACTCACCAAGTGAGTGCAATTGTGCATTTGATGGTTCCAAAGTTGTAAGATCTCGGTGCTTTTACTATTTCTTGTACCATTGGAAGTGTCGTATTTACAAAGGCACTTTGAGATCTTGGGGCGACTGTCAACTTAACGCCCAATTCGGTTTTCAATACATAGGAATTAGGAAACCAAGATCCACATCTATGAGATTACAAATGGCCGACCATACAATGAAGAGACCGTTGGGGGTGAATGAAGATGTATTGGTTCGAGTCGACAAGTTCATTTTCCATTTATGATTCTTGATTGTGAAGTGGACTATGAGGTGCCGATTATTATTCGTAGACCTTTCCTTGCTACGAGGAAGGCTCTCGTTGATGTGGAAGCCGGTGAACTCACTTTCCTGGTGGTTGACAAAAATGTGGTGTTCCATGTGTGCAAATCTATGAGGAAACCAAATAGCAATGAAGTGTGTTCATTCGTGGACTTGGTGACCGATGTGATTATTGATGATACTAGTTCCACGATGAATGTTGATGATATATTGGAGGTCGTCTTGCTTAACCTTGATGATGACGAGATGGATGGCTTTGTGGAATGTGTGAACTCATTGCAAGGAATGGGGTCGTACACTTATGAACCCTGCAAATTGTCCTTGGATCTTGAAAATCAGAAGACTCCTCCAACAAAACCCTTAATCGAGGAGCCTCCCATTTTGGAGTTGAAGCCATTGCCTCCGCATCTCAAGTATTAATTCCTTGTCCCTTGTTCTACTTTACCGGTTATACATCCTCTTTCTTGACTAACGTGTAGGTAGACTCTACATTGACAGTTCTACAAAAGAGGAAGAAAGCTATTGGATGGACATTGACAGATATTTGGGGAATAAATCCCCGCATTTTACAAGCACAATATTAATTTGGAGGAGGATTCCAAACCCTACATTGAACATCAAAGGAGAGTAAATTAAGTTATGCAAGAGGTGTTCAAAAAGGAGATCATAAAGTGGTTGGATGTCGGGGTTTTCTACCCCATTTCTGACAGTTCGTGGACTTCTCTGGTATAATACGTTTCGAAGAAGGGGACATAATTATGGTCACCAATGATAAAAATGAGTTGATTCCAACAAGAACGGTGACCGGATGGCGAGTATGCATGGACTATCGGAAGCTAAACAAAGTCACAAGGAAAGACCATTTCACACTTCCCTTTCTTTACCAAATACTTGATCGATTAGCCAGTCGGGCATTCTATTTCTTTCTAGATGGTTATTCGGTCTACAATCAAATACATATTACCCCGGAATATCAAGAGAAAATAAGTTTCACTTGTCACTATGGCACTTTCATTTTCAAGTGGATGTCATTCGGCTTGTGCAATGCACCAGCAAATTTACAACGGTGTATGATGGTGATCTTTACGGATATGGTAGAGGATTACCTTGAAGTCATCATGGATGACTTTTTTATAGTCGGTGATTCCTTTGATGATTACTTGGCAAATTCGGATAACGTAATAGAAAAGTGTGAAGAAACGAACTTGGTGTTGAATTGGGAGAAATTCCATTTCATGGTCGAGGAGGGTATTGTCCTCGGCCACAAGATTTCAAAGAAGGGGATTGAGGTCGACAGAGCAAAAACGAGGTGATTTCTAAACTTCCACCTCCAACATCCATGAAGGGAGTGGGGAGTTTCTTGGGTCATATGTAACGACCCGGTCAGTCATTCCGTAGAAGTTGCATTATTATTGCTGTTATTTCCTTTTCATAGGTAGGTATTACTATTTATGATGTGTTAGAGTTGGTAGGATTGAAATCGGAATGGTTAAATGAGAATTCAGTAACTTAGACTTTAAAATAGCCTTAAAATGGAAAAAGTCAACTGAGGGTTGACTTATTGGTAAAAAACCTTGGAATGCGGATTTTATGGCTCTGATAGCTTCGTTAGGTGATTTGGGACTTAGGAGTGCGTTCAGAATAATTTTGTGATGTCCGGTGTAGAATTAGGCTTGAATTGGCGAAAGTTAGTTTTTGGTGATTTCCGGTCGGCTGTGGAAAATAGGCTATCGGGGTCGGAATGGAATTCCGATAGTTGGAACAGGCTCGTAATGTCATTTTGGATATATCTACAAAATTTCAGGTCAATCAAAGTTGTTTTGGATAGTTTCGGCATCGTTGGTGGACTTTAGAAATTTCAAAGTTCTTAGGCTTGAATCCGATGTAAATTTGGAGTTTTGATGTTAATTTTGGTGTTTTGAGAGTGAAACTAAGTTTGAATGATCATATATGATGTGTTAGTATGTTTGGTTGGGGTCCCGAGGGGCTCGGGATTAATTTCGGAATGTTAATGGAAAGTTCAGAGTTGAAAAACTGCAGCAAGCAGCTGCTGATTTTCTTGTTACTGATATAACTATACATGCGGAAGAAGGATCACAGGTGCGGGCTCGCAGGAGCAGGAAGTCGGTCGCAGGTGCAGTTAGGGGACTGCAGGTGCGAGTAAGTGGGTCGCAGGTACGGAAACCCTGGGCAAAAATATAAACTAGACCTTCCGCGACCCTAACATATTTTTACACCATTGTTGTACGGAAGAGACCTTTTCAGGCGATTTTTGAAGGGGAAAATCAATGTTCTTCATAGAGGTAAGTATTTTGATCATTAAAACTCAATTATGGGTGATTATAGAACATAATCTCAGTATTAATTCATGAAAATCAGTAGAAAAAAGTGGGTTTAGGTCATGAGATTATGAGACCTTTAGGGGTCGATTTGAGTGGTCAAACGAACTCCGAATTTAGTGTTCATTATATGTACAGACTCATGAGATGACGAAGAACGATTTGGTTTAAAAATTTCTGAGTTTCTTGATGCGGGCCCGGGGGTGAGGATTTGACCAAATTCGGATTTTTGAGCTAAATTTGATATTTTTCGAATGGAATTTATTCCTTAAGCATAAATTGATGATAAAAATCTGAACTTGATAGATTTGGAGCCTTCGGAAGTTGATTCGAGAGGAAAGCGTGTTGCGGAATAGTTCCAGGCTAGTTTTGAGGTAAGTAATATCTTTAAATCCTGTCCTGAGGGTATGAAACCCCGGACTATGCACCCTTTCACAGGTTTTGAAATGCAAAGGTTGAAACTTTGGAAACATCTTCCCTCTTTAAGTGAATATTGAGTTGCTAAACAGACTTTTAAGCCTATGCTTAATTAGTATTGATATATTTGATATGATTTGGGCTGTAAGCACGTTTGGGGCCTAGTGCCGATCTGTTTACCCCTTGGGGGCTGTTTTTACTATTTTTCCTCACTCGATATGTTATGATTTTCACTCAGTCATTCCTTGATAAATTGTTTTGACACTCAGAGTCTTTGATACTATTTATTGAAAAATGAAACAATTTTTTGGGTCGAGAACCCGGTATGTTTATGGCCTAAGGGCAAATTGAGAGTGTCTGACTAAGTGAGGCTTTCAGGCCTATATTGTGAGGAGGCCTCCATGCCTTACATGAGAGGTGAGGAGGCTTTCAGGCCTTATATGAGGGAGGCTTTCAGGCCTTATGTTGTTATAGCGCTTGGGCTATAGGAGACCCTCCGGAGTCTGTACACACCCCAGTGAGCACATGTTATACCTATTGAGTGATGATTATTACCCACTGGACTAATACTGAGTGATGATTGATACTGAGCGATGATTGTTACTGAGTTATTGAGAAAATGCTTGAGGGGAAACTGTTACGAAAAATGATTTAGGCCCGAGGGGCAGATTTGTGATGATTTTACTAAGTTTTCGAACTATGATTCACTTCGTTATCAAACTGGCTTTTACTGAGAATTTTACTGAGATACACTGATATTACACTCGTTTCAAAGGATTTGTTGAAACTGATTTCGAACTTATGTATTTGATGAATACTACATGGTGACTTGGTGTTTTACTGGTTTTGTGAAATTGTGTATCTGTACTGTGTGTTTTATAACTCTCGGACTTTGATTTATTTTCATTACTACCGAGTTGGCGTACTCATAAAGACTCCCTGTGCCTCTTTGCACAGATTCAGGTGACGATCCCGAGCAGTAGCTGTCCTGGCTCATAGTTGCAGGTTCACGGGATTTTGAGGTAGTTGTCCAACATCCACAGCTTCTCCACTTCCCTTCCTTATTATGTTTTAGCACTTGATTCAAAGACATTTATTATATTATATATGAGAGTTAGATTTATTTTCGTAGATGCTCGTGACTATTGACTCCAGTTCTTGGGAGGTTTTGTTTGAGTTGTTAGACTGTTATTGGGGAGCTAAGACTAATTACATTATTCGATGCTTGGTTGCATGCTTATTATTAAATTTTGAACTCTTATAATTGAACAAATGTGTAGTACGGTGATGGTTGGCTAGTCTAGTTCCACAATAAGCGCCATCACGTCCTGTTAGAATTTAGGGGCGTGACTTCATGCGGGGTTCTACAGGCGTTTCATCAAGGATTTTTCAAAAGTGGTGAACCCCTTGTGTAAGATTTTGGAGAAAGATGCTAAATTCCACTTCAATGATGATTGTATGAGAGCATTTGAATTGCTCAAGTTCAAGTTGACAACTACTCCTATTATCACTTCCCCGAAATGGAGCATGGCTTTTGAGCTTAAACGGGATTGTCAAGACTATTATTAGGATGAACCGTACCTCTTCTAGATTTGTACTGATGGCGTGATTAGAAGATATGTGTCAGAGGAGGAACAAGTTAAAATTCTTGGGGCTTGTCATTTATCACCATATGGTGGTCACCATGGTGGAGCAAGATCGGCGGCCAAAGTGTTAAGTTGTGGATTCTATTAGGCTACTCTTTACAACTATGCAAGTGATCTAGTGAAGCATTATGATGAATGTCAAAGGGCCGGTGGAATCTCAAAGAAAAATGAAATGCCCCTCACCACCGTCTTGGAGATTGATATTTTTTATATATGGGGTATTGACTTCATGAGACCTTTTGTAAGCTCTTGTGGAAGCACCTACATTTTGGTAGCGGTGGATTATGTGTCAAAATGGGTTGAGGCCGATTCTCTACCCAACAAAGAAGCAAGAAGTGTGGTGGTATTTTTGAAAAAGAACATTTTCACAAGGTTTGGTACTCCTCGGGCTATCATAAGCAATGGGGGTCACATTTTTGCAACAAAGCTTTTGACACCTTACTCACCAAGTATGGTGTCACTCATAAAGTTACGAATCCCTATTATCCACAAGCAAGTGGTCAATTGGAAGTCTCGTACCGGGAGATCAAGAGTATATTATCCAAGTCAGTGAATGCTAACCGAACAGATTGGTCAAAGAAGCTTGATGATGCACTATGGGCTTATCAGAATGCCTTCAAAACGCCTATTGGGATGTCTCCATAGAGGTTGGTATTTGGAAAATCTTGTCATCTTCCGGTGAAACTTGAGCGCAAGGCCATGTGGGCTTTGAAGAAGTTAAATCTTGATTGGGATACAGCTTCCACCTTACGGGTTGCACATTTGAATGAACTAGATGAATTTCGGTACCATGCATATGCAAGATCGTCCTTGTACAAAGAAAGAATGAAGTACATTTATGACAAATAGAACCCAAGCAGGGAATTCAAGGTGGGTGATCTTGTTTTGTTGTTCAACTCACGATTGAGGATGTTTCCCGGAAAGCTGAAATCCAAATGGAGTGGTCCCTTTGAAATTGTGGGTGTGACACCTTTTGATGGATTGGACTTCAAAAACAAAGATGATGAGGTATTCCGAGTCAATGGACACCGGGTGAAGCATTACTTGGGACAAGCTGATGATGGCCACGTGGTGGAAGTGAATCATTTGAAGTGTCGGTAATCTGCGTCGTGCCGCGGCGTTAAACCAGGCACTTCTTGGGAGGCAACTCATGCTTCTTTTTCTTTTTCTTTTTCTTTTTCTTTTTCTTATTTAGATAGGTCTTATTTTGTGGTAACTGGTTTTGAAGTGTGTGCAGAAATGAGTGTGCTTTTCAGGGACTAGGCTCAGAAAAATTAGCTAAGTTTGGAAAAAGTGCGGACCGCACAATTTGGAATGCCACAGCAAAAGGGATCTGCGGCCGCACAATTCTTGTGCGGACCACACAACTGTAAATCAAAAATTGCACTCTCTGAAGTTTACCTGTCAAAGAAATTGCCAATGTGCAGTTGCACAAAGAAATGTGTGGTCCGCACCAAAATCTACGGCCGACCATGTAATTGTGCGGACCGCAAAATCATGAAAGGGTAAATGTAACAGGTAAAAGAGTGCGGACCGCAGAAGGAATTCTACGGTCGCACTCATTTCTTGAACTCTTGCCCAACCTGTTAAGTATAAATAGTAGCCTTCACTTTACTGTTAGAACTTTACACTCTCTGAGAATTAAAACAAAGGCACAAATATTGCACTCAACTGAATCACTCATTTTCCTCTTAAATCATCATCTGGGATCACTCACCACTTCATCACTGGTAAGTTCAAATCGTCTTAGAATTTTTCAATTTTCTTAATTTAGTTTAAAATTTGTTTGGTTATTTTTTTAGACCACTTATCAAATTCATAACTATATGGACTGTAATTTGTGTTGGGTAAAATCCTATTTGCTATATGGGGGATGGGTATTTGCTCAATATTGTTTAATTGCTACTACCATGTCAATTTTTTGTGCAAAAATTGAAACCCTAATTTTTCTACCCGATGAATTTTGAATTGTCACATATCTGTAGGATAGGGCACTAGTGTAGCATGATAGTGTAGACCGCACTTGAAATTGTGCATTCCGCAGAAATTCAACCGCGGCCGCAGAAAAGTGTGCGTGGCCGCAGATCAAGCTATTCTGTCTTCAGAGAGTTTTCATTTTTTAATTTACAATGTGCGGTTGCACCCAAAGTTGTGCGGAACGCACTTCAGATGTGCGGTCGCACTCAAAATTATGCGGACCGCAGAATCATAACTGCGTCCACACTTTCAAATTATGCAGTTCGCACAACCCCATCTGCGGCCGCACTCAAAAATGTGCGGACCACACTTCTCCTACCCTGCATAATGTTTTGTTCTGCAACTATCTGCTATTTTGTACTTAAACTAGAACTGACTCTTGTTGCTGGTTTTTGAAAAAAATAGTTACGTCTCGTGGACGGGTGATGCATCAAAGGGGAGGGGTGAACCCTCCCGAGGCCGAGGCAAGAGTAACTTACCACTCGCTATTCAAAAAGTTATATCCAAAAAAGCAATCGATGGGCGAGGTAGAGCTGCAGAGCCCTCTTAATCAAGTTCATATGTCCCATCAGGGGAAGCACCAGAAGGAAACTCTGAGGAAGAGAAGCTTAATGCTCAATTACAGCCACAACAGCTTCAGGGGAGATATCAGCTCAGAGATAAACCTTCTACCTCAGAGAGCACTTCTGAGGGTTAGGAAGATGACAGTCACGGTTGAGAGCCCTCATCTACACATGCCCTTGATGCACCAGCTACTATAGTGGATGAGGATGATATTTTGTATGATGGCCGAGGGGGTGATACCAGAGTTGCAGGACTCAAGAGGTCAAATAAGAAGGAAGTTTAAGAAGATAGGTTTGTGATCTCGACTGCATTCAACAGGTTCTGAGAAAGGTGGTCGCAGAGATCGCTCACTCTTGAGTGATAGTGTTTGTTGAAATATCTGGATAGATACAACCCAAATATGTCAAGACAATTTCGGGAGAGAAAAGGGTGGACATGGTTCACTCAAAGTGTGGTGGATGTTGAAGAGCACTTGGTCCGAATTTTACGCCAATGTGGTGCATATCAAGAAGGGACCAAAGTGACGAAAGTGAGGAACTTGAAAGTGAGATTTGACCATAGCACCCTGAACACATACTTAGGGTTGGAGGATGTGGAGCCAGTGCAATACTTGGAAAAGTTGGTTATAGGCGACGCAGCTCCCCCATGGCTCGCTGAGATTCTGGAAGCTCCAGGACCACCACCACCACCGCAGATCACAGCAAGGGTTCCTACTCAGAAGAACACCCTGAATTTTGAGGCAAAGGGATGGCAGACGTTAATGTCTAGCAGAATATACCCATGCCAGAATAAAACAAATCTACCGATCTCGCGAGAAGTGCTAGTCACCTCGATCATGGTCGGGTACCCAATTAATGTGGGTACCGTGATATCGGTCAACATGTCCTTGGTTCTCAGTTAAGGTGAAAGCTCCTACTCGTATCCCAACACTATCACTGAGTACCTTACGGATGTGGGGGTGGAGTCGAAGAGCTTTTACACGAAGGTCGGGCAAAGAATCCCTTCACTTGGTATTCTCTGAAGGACCCGAGGAACCCGAAGAATAAGGGTCAGCTAACTACTACTGTGGGCCAGTCTGATGAGCCTTCAGTGGTAACTACAGATTCAGCTAACATGCCTATCACTGCAGCAGGGCCTTCCACCAGTACAGATGCCATGCCTCTACCTCCATCTTCAGGGCCTTCAGCATCAGTTCCCTCCACTTCTACTCTGAGGTCGGTGCTTATGCCTTCTCATCCACTCTCTGTGTTGCGAGTCTCCCAAACACTAGCGAGCCTTAACAACTGGATGCAGACAGCTACTGCAAAGTTGTCTGACTTATCCAGTGTTGTTGCAGAATAGTCATCCATCCTGGCAACCAAGATTCCTCCAATATTGGAGGATACATTGAAGAAGCTTTTAGAGAACCAGCAGACCATCATGGATACTCTAGTGGCTCATGGAGCAGTTATTGAGGATCTTGGGAAGCAGGTAAAGAAGATGAAGAAATCCCAAGCATCCAAGCAGGCAGTAGACAAACTGAGTAGAGAAGTGACAAAGATAGCAACCGCTGGGGATATTTCATTTGATATGTTGATGGTCACAGATCCAACAGCACATTCAGCACCAGTGGCACCAACTGGCTAGTCTTAGGAGCCAGACTTGGCTGTCGACATTGCTGAGGCGGTGTGACAGACGTTCACCAACCCACCTACCCCCAGAACCGAGAATGATGAGATCTAGTTAGAGGAGGCTGCGGTTGGTGACGTTTTTATTACAAAGATCTATCCATGAACACATAGGGAGTCCTCTTTACTCTTACCTTTCCTTATTCTTATTTTTTTAAGCATTGGGGACAATGCTTACTCTTATTCGAGGGGGTGGAGTTATTTGATATTTGGATGATTTGACATTTCGTTTGTAATAACTGATAACATTTTCCATTTTCTTTTTATTTATGTATATATTCTTCTCTCTTTCTCTATTGATGTATATATTTTCTCTTTTCCCCTCTCATTATGTGCATTCATTTATATTTTTAGTAGTTTGCTTTGTAACTTCTTTATTTTTTTTCTTATTAGTCTATGTTTAGTTAAGTAGCTTCTTGTTTAATATAATAACTTCTTGTTAATATTGTAGCTTCTTTTTATGTTTTTAATAGTCAATAAGCCTTTGGTTTTTTTAACGCCACGGTTCTTTCCAAAAGTAGTTTTTGTGTGAACCGGGTGATTCTTCCCAACGATAGATGGTTTGACAATCTTCTTAAGGTATTGAGTCTGTTTTTAGAGTTTAGGTAAGAATAGTAATAGTAATGAATAAAAGATCCACATACTTCACTTGGTACCAACACACTTAACTACATGCTTATGGTTAAAAACAAGTTTTTTATGGAAAGAAGTAGCTCTAGTTAGTGACCTTGTGACTCTTGCGTTGACTTAGGCAATCATCGAGTGGTTTAGTCGAGCCATAGTGATTTTCAATATTGAATATAGCTATTGTGGGCCCTCGACTCTATATTTTTTAACATTCCAGCTGCGTGAGAGGTGAGATGATTTTGTTGCAAGTCCAAGTACCCGTGCAAATGGTCTGGAACTTTCCCTGAATGTATTTCTAGGCGAAATTTTATGTTTTACTTGGCTTGAGAAGTGATTGTACGCTATCCTTGACCCGCTTGAAATTTTTCATGGCCTACCAATTTTGTTATCCCTACTCAACCCATTTGAGCCTAACACCTTTCTCATTTGATCACCATGTTACAAGCCTTTACCCGTTTTGTCGTGACCCTCTCTTGGCACCCGGGCTTTCCTTAACACTCTTGTGAAATAATTGGCTAAAAATATAAGTTTGGAGGGGAGACGAGGAGTTTGAAAAAAGTATCAAGGCACAAAAATATAAAAGAAATGAAGAAAAGTCAAGGCAAGAAAAAGAAAGAAGAACAAAAAGAAAAATGCAAAAAGAAAGTGAATAAGTTAAAAAGTGGAAGGGATTTCAAAGAATGGTAATGATGCAAAGCATGTAGAAAACAAAAAAGGAGGAAATGAATATCATGACCAACAAATAGTGACGCTAAGTCTCTCTAATCACCCTATGGAAAATAAAATGCCTCAAAAAGTGGTAAAGCATGAGCCGATAAGAGAAGATGGAGTGCTTAAGCAAAGATGAGCCCGTTCTATCATAGTATATCCAACCTTAGTCCAAAAGCCTTCATTACTTTCTTAAAATTCCTTACGTGATTTTAAGCCGAGTGAACTTACATTAGTGGTGATCTACATGAGAGGCAAACATGTGGTACTTAGAGCCGTACTTGTGACATTCTTTTGAGAGAGATTAGCGAACTTTTCACAAATCTTTGAATTAAGTGCTACATTCTTAAGTGAGGTATACTAACGAGAGTAGAGGAGGAGGAGGAGTTTGGGATCCAAAATGACCTACATGAAAGAGAGAGCTTCCTTGATGAATAAAGTCAGCTCTTGATGCTCAAGTGTCACATTAGAACTATTTGTGCTTAAAACTTCAAATCATTGCCTTGTTGATAATTCATAAGTGTTGTGGGTAATTGTTGGTCACAATTGATATGTGATTGATGCATCTTAGATTAGATGGAATAACTCTTAACTTGTGAAGATGAGAATTACCTTATTTGCTTGAGGACAAGCAAATCTTAAGTTTGGGGGAGTTGATAGGTGGATATTTTGACTACTTATTAGCGCCTTTTAGCTTTGTTTTAGTCCAAAAGCGTTTAATTGTATTCCCAAATATTGATGAAATATTTTGCAGGAGAAATTGAAAAATGAGCCACTAAGATGAAATCCAACTCAAGAAGGAGTGATATGAAATCAAGGACAAAATCAGGCACAAAAGCTCAAAGTGTGGAAAGTTTATCAGAGTCCAAGTGCAAAGTGCGGTACGCACATGAAATGTGCGGCCGCAGAAGCTAAGCAAGATCATAAGTTCAGGGAGATCTCATTCCAAGCTCAAAGTAAGTGCGGCCGCAGAAGTCAACTACGTGGTCGCACTCAGAAATGTGCGATCCGCAGAAGAGCCTTGTGCGATCGCACCCAGAAATGTCCGGACCGCAGAATATGAGAGATGCGGCCGCGGTCCAGAATTCTATGGCCGCAGATTCAAATCCTGTCAAGACTGAAGCAAAGTGCGGACCGCACATGAAATTGTGCAACCGCAGAACCTCTAAAAAGGCGTTTTTGTCCGAAAATTCCATCTTTGTATAAATAGAAAAGTTCCACGAAATTAGGTCAAGTTTTGAATATTTGAAGTGTTGTAGCCATTTTTCTTTGCTTCTTTAGGCAACTTTAGCTTATTTTGGTGATTTAACATTGGTTTTTATATTTTAAATCTTCCAATATGAGTTTTATCATCTTTTCTTCTTTGTTTTCTTCTACACCCTCTATGAGTAGCTAGATTTTTACTATAGTTGTGACCCAACCCTAGTGTGTAAACCTAACGGGTGTTTGATTTATTATTTGTCTATGGTTGGGTGTTTATTATATCGCCTTGTTCTTGCTTTTAATTGTGTAATTAATGATTGCAAATATTAGTTCATGCCTATTTGACTTGTTCTCTACTTGAGAAAGAGAGACTTAGTGTAGGAAAACTTGGGTAACAAGAAATTGGGGTGAATCAAGATATTGATAGTCCCAATTAAAGGGTTGAATCTAGAGATAGTAAGACCCGACTTGAGCTTTTTTATCAATTGTTTTGTTCAATACCCATTTGCACTTGAAAAAGCCAAATTGGGCAAAATCATTCTCTGGCCGAGAGGTATTGAGTTGGTATTTGGGTGTTGATAGCTATAATCCACCTCGACCAATAAAATAAGCTTTAAGGCTTACAACCCATTAAGCGAACACCTAGGTGAAGGTCATAGCCCTAGGCCTTTTTACCATTTGAAAAACAAACAAAAATAATTTTCTAGTTTTAATTCTTAGTCGTCATTCTTAGTTTAAAATAGATTTAAAAACAAACTTTTGTGGAAGTGTAATTCGAGATAATTTCTCATTCACTCAAATATATACCCCTAAGTCCCATTCATAGCTTCCTATGGAAAATCGACCTGGCTCCTTGTTGGGTACTATTTTTGCTCCGACCGTTTTATAACCTCAAATAGAGGTGTGATTTGGACGAGATCAAACAGGAAAGTCACTCAACTATTCATATTGCACATATATGCTAATTATCAAATTTTTTAATGAAAAAAAGTGAAGTGGCAGTCCATATGAACTTTTTATATATTTGGATCAAATAAAATAATTAACGCCCAAACAAAACATAAAAATTTTACTCATACACCCAACCCCACTCACTAAAAAAAAAAATACACCCCTAAATAAGACCAAACGCTGAAACGCATCCTTGTTACAAATGCATCTCTTTTCTTCTTATAAAAAGCACATTTCTTCTTTTTTCATGATTTTACTCTAGATTTATAAAATAATAATGGATATGAAGTTAAGGACTAAAGACTAGAGTAGCATATATTCTTGTTTTCTCAATGACGTGTATTCTTCTTTTTAAGGTTTTTCTTCTACTTTTTATAAAATAATAACGGGTATGAAATTAAGGACTAGAGTGAAATAATAAAAAAAGATATTTTTTATAAGAAGAGGAGAGATGCATTTGCAAAGGATGCGTTTTAGCGTTTTATATTATGTAGCAGGTGGATTTTTATTTTTAGCGAGTTATGTTGGGTGTATGAGTGAGATTTCTATATTTTGTTTGGGTGTTTATTATTTTATTTGGTCTAAAAATATAAAAAATCTATATGGACTGCCACGATACATTTTTCCACCGAAAAGTTTGATAATTATGATTGAGTGATTATTTGTGTGCAATAGGAATAGTTGAGTGACTTTTTCGTTACAAATTAAAAAAAAAGTAATTTTAATCCATAATTTTGGATAATTGAATGATCATCTGAGAAATGAACTCTTAAACTTGATTTTTGTGGTTTTCTTGCTTCAATTTAATTAATTATTAATTTCTTAAAGATAGATTTAACATATGGTCATAGCGAAAGCATATAATGCTATTTTAATTTAGTTAGTCATTGCTTTACCGCAAGATTCGTGATAGAGCTTGCTAACCCTTTAAATTATCAAAGTTTTAATTTGTCGAGTACAACGAAAGTCATTTCTTGTGGAACATTACTATATTCATTATTCAGTTGCTTATTTCTAGGAAATTGGCTCAACTTAAATAATAGATTAATATATTGGTCAAAATTGAATTTTTCATCCCCACCCCGCTCCCAAAAAGGATATTCTTCCTTTACTTTATGTAAAAACTCAAACTCTTCAACTTTAAACTAAGATGTTTCCTCACCACATTCTGCAGTATCTACAATTGGCGACCATTACTCTTTGATTTTATAAAGGTAAATACCCTTCACGTTATAACTACTTTCAAACTAGCTAGAAACTAGAAAGTGAACTACATTTACCCAATGAAACAATATTTTATAATAGTGTTTTGACATTATAAATATGTTTGCTTTGAGAAAGTTCTGTTCAAAAGCAAGTTCCCCGATAGTACCGAAAGGAGACCAAATCACCACCAAATAGCGTGGTGGAATGGATGGATTCTCAATGGTCACTGTACCCTAATTTGGATTTATGTAATACGCGGGAGATGCTGAAGATATAAGGAAGCAAGTCTTAGACCTTAGTGACGCATTTTGAAACAAACCTAAGCTCAAAGCGGACTTAATGGGTTGGGCTGTTCTATACAGATCGTACCATAGTCACTCCACGTCAACCTTGGGCAATGGTGGGGAAAACTTCAAAGTAATTTCAAGTCGCCAAAATACGAGAGAGATATTGGATATATAAGGATGCAAGTCTTAAACCCTAGTTATATGTTTTAAGGCCGTGGGGGCTACCCAAACCAAACAATATTTATCATATTAATATATCAATAATGGGCTAGAGTGTTAATTATATTCACCCTTTACTAGAACCCTCGCGTTTGAGCACTGAAAATGGAGAAACTCAAGGTAGGGAACATTTTCCTTTTTAATGGGTCTTCTGATAGTTAGGTTAGTGAATTCCAGATAGGGAATTTTTCGTTCTTATACCATATAGGAAACTATATTACGAAAAATGTCCACAATTTGTAAATTACCCACCATGCTCACAGATTTTTTACAAAAATTATACAACTCATGGAAACAGAATTCTGTTAGATGTACAATTCCTTTAATAGGCGCGTGAATGTTGGGATATTAAGGATTCTTCCAGATTTTATCGAACACAAATCTCGCTATTAAATTTCGCTTGTTTCTCTCCATAATTCACTACTCTGTTTTTTCGAGAATACTCTGTTTCACTCGTTTTTCTGATTTCACAAATCAAAAGAGACTAAATTAGCTACAATTCTTCTGTAACAAGCGCAATTATGTCGAAAATCCCAATTATGCTTCAACTAAATGGGAATTTGGATAGCTACGGGAGATATAGAGAATTTCAGGTCGATGGAATTGTAGTCGGCGAGGATGCAAGTTATAGCTTATTGAATTCTACAATAGCAGAGCATCTAATGATCGATACATCCGAAAAAATAATCGAAATCAAATACATTGTCAATGAACATTGTCCTCCAATGGAAATTAGGAACGATATGGGTGTGTGTATACATGGAGACGAAAAAGGAAAACAAAAGCTTAGGAATGTATCCGCTATGTATAACAGTACGTGATTTCAATTTGGAATTGAGTATCACCAATTCAAACACAATTGCAGGTTTGCTCTGTTATATAACTATCGAATTTTGGTTGTATATTACTGATCTACAATTTATCTACAATATTTCTACAAAATAACTACATGTCAAAGTTTATATATATATAATTTCATTCTATCTACAGTATTTCTACAATAAACCTACATATCATTTGTAGCTCAATATAAAATATAGAAATTTATTATTTCTACAAATTAACTACAAAAATAGTTCATAACTGTATTTAGCTATATTTTCTTGCAGGTTCATCTGGAACACTGCATTTAATTTATATGTCAATATCTCCAGGGATAGTGGAATATGAAAGTATAATAATAACAGAAAGTACACTAAGTGTTATTGAAGTAGGCCAAGTATACCAAGATAAGCAAACAATTGCAAGTGCAATGAAGCATTATTATGTCATGAACAAGTTCCAATTTAGGGTGAAAAGATCTAGTGCTAGAAGGTAGGAACATATGAATGGTCAAAAATTATTTTTTGTTTATTTTATAGTTTATTTGTAAATTTTTACTTCTTCAGTTTTTTTTTTTTTTTTTGTAATATTGATTAACAAAATTGTAGATATTTTGTAGTTGTCTTGTATATAAATTGTTGAATATGCTCTTTTATGCTACAACAGTCTATTTTTTTTTTAATCTACATTTTTTATACCAGTGTTTAAATTATTTTTAATTTGTAGATACTGGCAGGTATGTGTTGGTGAAATTTGTACATGGCACTTCAAGGCAACTAGCATAAATGATTCTGCAATGTTCAAGATTAGAAAATTTAACAGCTTGCACTCATGCTCTTTGATGGACAATACATTCATACAACGCAAACCTACTGCCATGGTAGTTGGTAGCATGGTTATTCCAAAATATGTTGATCCTAAGACAATTTACACACCAAAAGACATACAAACTGATATGTTGTCTGAACATGGCGTGAACTTAACATATATGCAAGTTTGGAGAGCAAAGTAAAAGGCTTTGGAGCTTTTGAGAGGTCATCCTGCTGACTCCTGCAGCAAATTGCCTAGTTATTTGTATATCCTGGAGAAGACTTATCCGGGGTCTGTAGTTAAATTGAAGAAGACCAACGATGAATGCTTCTTGTATGCATTTGTTGTGATTTTTACGTCAATCAGTGGGTGTAAATATTGTAGGCCAGTTGTAGTAGTTGGGACCTTCTTAAAGTCAACATACATGGGAATAATGCTAACAGCTAGTACAATGGATGCAGTAGGTATTGTACATTTATTGTAGATATATTTTAGAAATATTGTAGCTTGTCTGTTTTTTATAGAACTTGTAAATTTATTGTAGATATATTTTTGAAAAGTTGTAGTTTGTAGTATATGTCTTCCTCTACATTTTTCATGCAGCCAATTAATTGCTTTTTGCCGCATAATGTAGGTACCATATTACCATTGGCATATGATATTGTTGATTCAGAAAATGACGCATCATGGAAGTGGTTTTTTGATCAATTCAAACTTGCATATGGCGAAAAACCAAATATGTGTGTTGTTTCGGATCGAAATGAGAGTATCTTGAAGGCAACATCTATTGTTTATCCCCGCATGTCACATTATTCTTGCATGTGATATATTTGGACAAATATAAGGGCAAAGTTCAAAATGGGTCATCTAAAGTTAAGCGAATTGTACTTTGCCACGACACGATCATACACTCTTGATGAATTTAATGAAAGTATGTCAAAGATTGAAGAGATTGACCCGCGTGTTAAAGCATACTTATACGATATTGGCTATCATACAAGGTCTCGAATACATTCTACGGTAAACAGAACTTGGACTATGACATCAAATATTGCGGAGTCGGAATGTGGTAACAAAAGATACAAAAGAGCTGCCGATAGTAGAACTATTAGAGTACATGAGGACTCTTCTAGAACGTTGGACTAATAAAAACTTATTGAAAGCAAAGGGTACCTTCACATACCTTGGGAAAAAATACAACAAAGAGTTGGAGGACAACAGAACATTGTCTCAGAAGCTTAGGGTAAGCTATATCAAATAAGATCGGACCATT
This sequence comes from Nicotiana paniculata, assembly GCA_005239505.1. Lineage (NCBI taxonomy): Eukaryota > Viridiplantae > Streptophyta > Magnoliopsida > Solanales > Solanaceae > Nicotiana > Nicotiana paniculata. The sequence goes on from ML334662.1 coordinate 30,237, forward strand.
TATTGCATCAAAATAAAATATTAACAGACAATGTAGATAATTTGTAGATATTTTGTTGATATTTTGTATTCTTATTGTAGATGATTTATTTTTTGTTTGTAATGAAATTATAGGTGAGGGCTTCAACAGATCATATTCATACAGTGATAGATGGTGTGAAGCGCTATATTGTTTATCTTGAAAACAAGAGATGCAGTTGTGGGAAATTCCATCTTGATGAACTTCCTTATGCATATGCTTTGGCTGCTTTAAGGCACAGGAATGAGTCTTATGAAAACTATTGTTCTCCTTATTACAAAAGGGAGAGCCTCTTGTATACTTATGAAATACCAGTAAATCCCCTGCCTGATGAAAGCAAATGGAATGTGCCACAACATATATCTGAAGAAGTTGTAAATCCACCTTCAGGTGGAAAAAGACAGCCAGGAAAACCTCAAAAACAAAGATACAAAACATATGATGAAGTAAATTCAAATAAGTACAAGGTTTCATGTGGCAATGTGGATTAAAAGGGCATAACAAAAGATCTTGCAAGAATGCTCCCAAGAAGAAATAAAATTTTATGTAGTAGACAGACTTTTTCATAAAAATTGTTGATGAGTTCAGGAGAATTATATTTGATGTGTAATAGTTGAGGTGTTTTCAACTCTTAATGTAGTTAGTTTGAAATTGTTTTGTTTAATTAGTATTCTGTATTGAGTTTATACTTTCATAGCTTGACTAGTTTATGAATGATTTCTATATATATAATAGACAATTATTTTATTATCTTTAGAACCCATCGATAGTTGTTAATGATCCTTACAATTTATCAACAACAAAACTACAAAATAACGACATAATCTGGAGTTGACAGAGTAACTACATAATAATTAATTTGAAAAGGAGTTATATACTAACAATAATTAGATCAAGTACTAACAACTTTAAACAAGTGAATATAAAAATAACAGAATGTTTCCCCATTGTTCAAACTAGTATACTGGATAAAATAAATAAAATAAAGGGTAAAATAATTGTAGCACAAATCTGTTATAATTAAACTTCAACAATCTTGTTCATAAACTTGTCTACTATCTTTCTATAAAACTAGCTGCAACTAAACAATTAAACTACATGTTCCACACAAAAAAATTACAACTAATTCTTCTTCCTCCGGACTTGTATTTTCTCATTCACAACTGGTGCACCTTTTTTCCTTGCTAATCTGCCAGACACCTCACTCTCATTAATTGCACCATTCTCTTGCTTCTTCCTAGTGTAGTCCCATAGTAGCGCTCCATAGCGTCTACGATGTTGATCAATACCAGAAAGGTCATCCGTAGGAACTGCTAGGTCTCCAATGCTGGCATACTCTGCAAAGGCAGCAACATATACACCACAATCACTAAAAAAAGAGAAAAGTGTCAATATTTAGCAAACAATGAACAAAAAAATTGTTAAATAGATAGAAAGAAAGAAGATTTTTCATATAGTGATCCGTCTTTTCGCTGTGGTATCTCTCCGACGATCCATTGAATGTCAATAGGGTCGGTAACACCTTTTTCAATGTATGCTGTGTTCTTGAAGTTGATGTCTGAACGTTTGCCATAAAAATCGGTGCATGACAAGTAAAGGGGGATCATACAGAAAACTTCGTGACAACAGATTCAACAATAGGGTGATTATGTGAAGAGACCATAGAATCATACACATAAAGAACCCTATCGGCAATGTCAAAAACAACCAACAACCAATGGAATTTTTCTACAATGTTGACGGGCATGATCACATAATCAACTTGATCCCTTGTAACATTTGCGAGTAACCTATACCCCCAATATGTATTCTGCTACGACGTCCTGGGGTTTGACAACAACAAACTTCTTTTATTGAGGAGAATTGATGAACTTATTATAAATTTGTTCAATTCTAGTCTTGAACATACAATCAGTGGTAGTAAACATTATCTTGTTATGGGGGCCATACTTTCCTCTTTTCCTCAAGTAGTGAAATATAACATCAATGTGCTGCAACAAAAACAGATTGTATTTATTTTATTCATTATTAAAAATTATCTACAAAATAACTACAATTTTATTTATTTTTAATCATTATTACAAATTATCTACAATATATATATATATATATATNATTAGACATTAATACAAATTATCTACAAAACATCTACAATATACCTACAATTCAGTTTGTTATTAAGCATTAATACAGAATATCTCCAAAATATATACACTATAACTACATATACTGGAGATGGCACTATAACAGTGTTATAGATACCAAAAAAAAATATTCAACAAAATAATTACATATTTTGAGTATGAGTTTACCGAGTCGTTTAGGACTTGTCCGGGGTGTGCCAAAGTATAGAACCACTCCTTCTTATCAACCTTTTCCAATCCAAGATCAAACCATGGCTTAATTTGGTTATATTTTATAGATACGGAGCCTTTCTCCTATTTAAACAGATATAAATTACAATAAATGTGTTGGATGAAGTGGATATCTAAAAGATGAATACTAGAATCAAAGTGTCAAATTGTGTAAACTAACCTCTTTGAAGTTGTGCCGGTACCAAAGTGTAACCACTTGTTGAATTCTTCCAACAACTCAGGATCAACATCTTGACCAATAACACTAGTAAATGGGTGATTCAGGTGAAAAATTTGAGGTTCAACCGAAGTGCTGCCAACAGAACTGTATAAAGGGAGAAATGGTGATCGGGCATGCTTTCCAGGCTGCCTTGTTCTACCTTGATGCACAGGTGTTGTTTCATCTTGGTTAGGCTCGCCGAACTTAACCAACTGGGAGAAGTTATCCGGCAGCTCAAAATCATCAAGTGTAAACTCCTTCTTCTCATCTCTGGAGTCGTTCGAATCACCTACATTTACATACTCGGCTTCTTCACCTACATTATCATCTTCCTCATTCTTCTGTTCTCCTTGAATGGTTACTGTGACTCCATGAATTGGAGATTGTCCATGCATATCTTCCCTCACTGTTACATTTAGTATATCTAGCTTAATCGAATAGTAACAAAATTGAAACAAACACAAAAAAAATTTGAATACAATTTCATACTTGTGTATGAATCTGTAGATCTGTGTAAATATATTGTATGTAATTGTGTAAATATTGTAAATATATTGTAGATGTTTTGAAGATATTTTTGTAGATATGTTGTATATATATTGTAGATAACTTGTAGATAATTTGTAGATAAAATGTAGGTATTTTGTATAAACCTATTTTGTTGTTGTTGGCATCCACTGGTTCTACGCTAGTGCACTGAAATTTTGATTGTTTTTTTCTTTTGGTTGTTCACCTACGTTTACATACTCGGCTACTTCACCTACATTAACATCTTCCTCATTCTTCTGTTCTCCTTGAATGGTTACTGCGACTCCGTAAATTGGAGATTGTGCATGCATATCTTGCCTCACTGTTACATTTAGTATATCTAGCTTAATCGAATAGTAAAAAATTGAAACAAGCACAAAAAATTCTGAATACAATTTCATTCCTGCATTTTCTTCATCAACTGCACCTATAAAATGGGAATATAAATCAACACGTGCTGGAAGATTCTCATTACTTTCCATGTCATTCACATGCCCTATTTTTTCATAAAACAATTTGAATTATAATTCATAGTAGTGGCTTGACAGTTTTAGGAGATATGTAGGTATATTATAGAGATCTACATAAATCTGTAGATCTGTGTAAATATACTGTATGTAATTGTATATATATTGTATATATATATTGTAAATATATTGTAGATGTTTTGAAGATATTTTTGTAGATTTGTTGTATATATGTTGTAGATAGTTCGTAGATAAAATGTAGGTATTTTGTATATATTTATTTTGCTGATGCTGGCATGCACTGGTTCCCCACTAGTGCACTGAAATTGTTGATTGTTCTTTTCTTTTGGTTGGTCAACAATTTTTGTAGAATTCCCAGCAAACTGAAAGTTTTATATTAGTTAGGATATCTACTTTATGAATAACAATATAACTTAGAGGTGACAGAAATAGTTTTGTTAAATGAATAAATTTCAAATATTACCTTGGCATCAATGTTATCGTTTCAATTGTTTATCACCTGCAAAACAGCGTTGATTGACTCATTTAGTAGCACTCAAAGGCTACCTAGTTATTCAAGACATCTTTCCTAAAAGATGCAAGATCTAAATCAACCTACATATTAAAAATATAGAGAGTTAGCTTCAAAATCTAGCTTAACATACATTAAAGAACAGATGCAATATTATGTATACATGTTACCTTCTCAAGACCTCTTTTTAATTTTCTAATTTGTTTCAGAATAGACTTCTTGTAATGTTGGTGAGCAGCAACTTTCGGATCCTCGGAAATGTGTTCAACTTCTTCAAGTATGTACTCAACTTTATCAGGCAAAGACATCATAGAAAGCTCTTCAGGTGCTTCAGTAATGTTGGTGAACTGAATGGGAAAAAAAAAATTAGCTTGACTAAGGCAGAATATGTATACAAATTGTAGATAATTTGTATTAAATTGTATATTCATAAATAAAAAACCATTTACCTTGATCCATTCAGGTTTGATCATTCTAGCTTCAATTGCAACTAACTATATCTTGTCCTTACTAGTTGACCAGTTAAGCATGCGAGAGATTGAATTAGCAACCCTTATAGTTATATCAGTGTTGACGGTAGAGCAACACTCATAAAACCATACTCGCATAGCTAGTGGGAATCCTCGAATGAGATAAGAATGAACAAAAGGATTGAGCATGTGCCTAACTGATTCAATCAACTGTTTGTAAGACTGAATACCCCATGCGTATGCCGCATACTGTCTGGAGTTCACCAAATAAAACCTAAAATGGTCTACTGATCACGCTCAACTATGTCTAATAAAAGACTAAGCGGGCATTGCAAATATAATCCGGGGTATTATACCCAGAGTCGATCCCACAGGGAATTTACGTATCAAGCAAGCTGTTAGAATACTCAACTGTCACTTGATGTTATTTAATTTACTAAAACAAAAGATTAAAACTAAAGATTAACTACGCTAATGTGTAAACAATTGCAATAAAGATCTAAGGTTATGGTTTTCCCCGTCGGTGAATTTACTTCTCGGATACTTCATATAGCTTGATTAGTTGTTTCTATCAATCATGAACACTCTATCTACCATAAATCTCTCTCAAGTAATTATGATAATTTACTAGACGCACTCTCTCAAGTTACGCTAGCTAGATTGCATTACAGTTCACTTTAGATTGCACCCGAGGTATCGTTATTTCTAATCCAACCTCTAAACCCTCGGTTATGACTTTCGTCTATACTCCGGGAGTGATGTTGTTCAAACAACTACCTAAATATGCACTCTCTCTCAAGTAGATACATAATAAATAGGCACAGCTAATTGATGGCCATTAAATTAACTACAACAAGAACGTAGTTGAACAAATAGAGATTAATCAACCAATCAAAACTATGTTAATATCACAATAAGTTTATCCCCCAACGCGTTCCACAAGAAATTAGCTAAACATGTTCAAAGGAATCAAATCTAAAATAACTTGGATAATTAAACTACAAAGTAATGAAGAAAATCTGTACAAATCGATGTTTTCCTTCTCTTCAATGGCTTCCTCTCATCGAAATCCCCCCTAACTTGTATTTTTGGGGTCTATTTATAAGTTTAGGACAAACCCTAAACGTGTAGGAGACTTCTATT